>LNAR01001984.1:0-33201 GCA_001630585.1 Pseudogymnoascus sp. BL549 | reverse complement strand
GCCCCAATAACCCATTCGAGATTCTGCGGTGAATTTAGTAAGCTATACTATATTTGGACTAGCGTGATGGGGTCTGAGAGGTGTTGCTCTCGATGGGGCATGTCAGTGTTTTTCAACAGAAACTAGATGGCTTATCGGATAGGGGCGATGTTCTTATCGCTGACACCTTGGCTGGTTCTGACATGTGATAGAGACGTCCGAGAAGGATGCCAGCCATACGCAAATGCATGTGCAGCTGAAGGATGTTGCAGAAAGAACTGGAGCTGGTTTATATGCCGCTTTGATGCTGCAGCCGCGCTGTTCAAGCAAGTGAAATAAGAGGCAGTGGCGACTTATAAAGGTGGAGTATTCATGCACGAGCGGGAACCAGATCTTGTACACGTGTAATGTGTTACAACAAACCACTGGTGCTATATGGACAGCTGATATGAGAATGATATTCAAGTTTCAGAGTTGAATATGCATGCTAATGGATGCGCGATGCGTGATTAATATAACTCATTATTGAGGCATCCATAGCGACTGACTTCAAGAAACTAGACAACGGTGCAATAAACGCTCCCATGAAGCTGAGAAGTAGAGTGGGCACTAGAGACGCTCACGATCAGGATGAAATGAATATCAAACGGAAGACTGAGAACACAGATATAGGCGGCGTGGATTTAGGTACCGCCATTGCCGCCCTCTCGCCTGCTCTCCGAACGACCCTTTAAATACCCCTCCGGTTTCAGTCCCAGATAACCACAACACCCGCCAGCGTTTCAATTCCAACAGGACTTTGCGGAGCCGGGTGCTGCCGCTGCCGCGTTGGCGTAGTGCTGGTATTGAATGAGGGGTGGTCAATAATGTTGTGCTGTAGTGAGAGACGGTGGGGAGGGTCGTTGATGACAGGAGGGCGGCGGTGACAGGAACTCATCGGCGATGTGATATCGATGACAGGAGGACACCAACAAGAATACCCAACGCCGCCAAGGTAACTTCCACCGCGCATAAGAGCAGCACATGAAGCAAGGTCATTATATTGCCGTGTTGCTCATATAAGACTAACTTCTTTGCAAATGCCTTCTCCCGCTCGACTGCATGGCGCCAAGATGATGCTCCAACAGTGGAGACTTATCTTCTGGGGGTATATATTATAGTTATAAGATAAAAGTTAAAGACGGCGATTGGTTACCCCCCTTCAATCAATGAGCCGTTACATAGTTCGCATATGTGGTAGGCATTGCCGTGAGGTTGCACGACGTTTCCATATCGTTGCTCTTCATCCGTCTCCAGAATGCTGGAACGGCATTCATACTCATTATTTGGTACTTCCATTATCTAAAATATGACTTTAAACATTGTGAGAGAGCCTTATTATTCCATTTTCATCGTCATTCTGAAGGAAGGCACGACTCTCTCCACCACGCGAGTTGCAAAGGGAAGGCACGGTTCTCTCAAATAAGATATTTGTAAGGATAGCACGGCTTTTCTGATCACGCAAGTTGCGAAGGAAGACATGATTCTCTCAAACAAAATATTTACAAAGGAAAGAGCGATCCTCTCAATTGCGGAATTTCCAAGGGAAGGTACGACTGCGTCAACTACCAAGTTTGAAAAGGAAGGTGCGATCCAACCAATTGCAAAGCCTTCGGGGGAAGTTGCGGATCTCAAATAAAAGGGTTTCAAAGGAAGGCGCGAGTCCCATAATCATGCGGTTTCTACAGGAAGGAACTACTCACTACGCTCTCGGAGATGGCCATGTTGCTTACCCCGGCGAGCGGTGTGTGTGAGGATCGTTTCAGGATTTAGCCTCTGTGGCGTATCTGCAGAAGTATTATTTGATTAGGGACGAGGCACGACCAAGGAAGTTAAAAGCACTCGATTGGAAGCAAAGGGACGCTGTAGCTATCGACAATATATTTGCAAGTTGTGGGTGAAAGAAGGGTTTCGCCATGGTGTTAAACTATGATTGACCTTTGGTTCATCCGAGTCGATCCAAACCCCTGGGAATCTACAAATATAGGTGGGAAACACTTGCATGAAAGATGAGGGCATATAGATCAAGAGAGCCCTGAAGTGAGAGACCGATGGTGAGAAGAGTAGGTGACACGAGAGGACGATGGCGAGAAGAGTGTGTGACGTGAAGAGGTTGTAAGTGACAGGCAACAGTCGTTCGTAGCAAGAGCCTGTCAACCAGTCTCCACTTGAGGTAGACCTCAAGTGCGGTCAGCAACCACAGATTTCCTTCACGCGTTATATCGGCACTAGGGCGGTTCTCCATTTGCTTAATATCTGGTTCTTCCATTGGGCGCACATAACAGCACAGCAACTATGGAAAACACCATGTCGTCTTCATAACAGCAGTAATCTTGAGTTGTAGGAGAGACTAGTATGGTATTTTATTCCTTTGATACAGGTGATGGATACTAATGAAGGTCGCATATATATGGTAGAACACAAGCGCGATGACATGGTAAATTCAGTACTACAAAGCTAAATACATAAACTGGTTAACGGGGTATCCCATCTCCCCGTTGCCCTAAACGTATATCCAAGGAAAAATAAGTAGCAAGAAAAAACATATATCCGTTCTGCCAGCCAATCTGTCATATCGTATAATCTGTTACTGATCCCCTGCAATCTGGTTGAATCTGTTTTTTGATCATCTGAGATCTGATTGAATCTGTCGTTGGATCCTCTGGGTCGGTGGCTGAAACTACCAGTAGCTGATCCCTGCAGCGTGACCCAGAGTACTGGCACGTATAGTAAGGAAATACACTCGGAAAGGTAAATATGAGATCGAACGTTGTTGTTGTGGCCGTGAAGTCGTGAAAGCGAGAAATTGTGAAAGCGTATAACAAGCGTAAAGTAAACAAGGAAGAATCGTAAGCTGTGCTGAAGGTCGTCGTCAAGGAGTATAATACGCCCTTGTGGTACAAAAATAGGACGTGAAATGGTATAAAGAGTGACTGCAACGGTCGTCGAGGTATTCGATAGATAGAAATGATAAAGAAAAACAGGCTTTGAAATCATATAACAAGTCATTTGAAAAGCCACAGCAGCCAATAACTGGTCAAAGTGTCGTATGCCACAATTCCAAAGCTGGCGCGAAGTCAAATAACGAGCCAACGAGCTGGGGAAAGCAAACCCCCAATCGACAAAACGTAACGATAGTCAAGGAAGAGCACCGTAAAAGGCAAGCTCTAACATCGATATGGTCTCCGGAGGACTCCAGGTCCTCCGACCACAATAGTGCCAGCCCGTCCAGCTCACCCAGGCGCGAGCCGACAAACGTATGCATAGATGCAGTCCGTGGACCGCGTCAACCCCATTAGACGCGCGTGTGGCGCATCTTGGGGGACAGCATTAGTACTCGTATATTGCGTTATCAGGATGGACGGTATCGTCTGCCATCCCCTCAACCATAGCGTACGTGTCAAAAAAATCCTGGAATGAGTTCTTGTGGATCCTGCCAACGAAGCAAACCTTGATGTTGTGCTCGACGGTGTAGACTTTGGCGTAATTGATGCGCGACGCTTTGTCAAACTTGTGCCGTGCTAAGGTCAAATCAACGCGAATGGGCACGTTGGCGAGCGGGGCCTCGCCCTCGAGCTCTCTGGGTGGCCCCGTGTGGACGGCTGTTGGCTTTGGCGTGTAAATAATGGCGTGGTGATGCGGTCTGACGCCGGGCTTCTTCGTGCCTTTGCCACCATAGGTCAAGATTGGGCTTTAAAACGTCAGTGGGGTTGGGGTTGGAGGGGATGGAAGACGAACAGACAGAGAGAATGCCCTTCGTGAGATTTCAGAATGGCAAAACGTCGGATTGAGGTGTATGCCAGTTCTCCGTGCTTGGCGTCAGAAACATAAGTGCGGTTGCTCGGTTTTCTCCTGCTTTGTCCATTACCATTTCCGTGGGGCTCAGTCCAGACGACTTTAAACACCTAGTTACTATTAGCATCTGAGATGAACCGCCGATGCTGGGAACGCACATAACCCCGCTTAAACTCCTTCGATTTGTGGATGTCGAACTCTGATCGGTATTAGAAAGTTGGCCGAGAGTATAAGATAGGTAGCTTACCTTGCCAAAGTTCATCGGGTAAACCGTCTGTACTCGTATTTTGTGGATCAAGTTTGCTGGCAGCCACTCTGGTTACTTTGCCATCACCTCCTTGTTTAGTTGGCAAGTTGTTTGTGGTTCCAGTTTGGGCCTGGTTTCCGAAGGCGGCATTGGGAGGGTTTGTTCCGGGAAGGTTGCCGTTCAAACCTGCTGGGTATTGTTGCCCATCGCTCCACGACACGCTGGCCCTCCCTAGCCCGATGACTGGCGCCATTCCTCCTAAGCTGTTAGGCATGGCGCTTCCAGACTGGCCCCCAGTTGTGTACGTGACACCGCGCCCCTGGTAGTTTGGGACTGACCCTGAGCTGGTAGAATAAGGAACGGGGGAGACTTGCAACGATGTAGTTTCGTTGCCGCCTGGTGGTGATGGCATTCCCCCCCCCTGAGCCACATCATCACCCCCCTCGGGCTCGGGTTCACCCGAAGAAATATTAATCCGGCCTATGCGTCCTGCCAGGTCCTCGGTAGGTGCTACAGGCGGGTCACACACGTCTGAGTATTCAACTTCCCGGACTTTATAAAATTAGCGTCTCCAGAGATCATAAGAATCCAAAGGTCTTGATGAGTTGCACTTACCTCCATGCCTGTTAATCCTGAAGGTGACATAACACCGTCTATCCGTGTCATACTCCCACGTGCTCCAGTCAGTAGCAACGCTCCCTGAACGGCTTTTCTTGGGTTTGTCCCGACCCATGTTCACGAATTTGAGAAGGGCGAGTCCGATGATAGGAAATGGAGTGCAATGATATAGTCGATTAGAGGAATAGATAATTTCTCACATGGAGATGATATAGAACAGCCTCGCGGAAAGAGGGGCACTTTATGTGCAGGCGCACACCACCTCCTCACAGCGCTTGCTTCAATGAGGCTCTTCGTCTCCCCCATGCCATTATGGACGGACGGAGCCTCCATTGACCCCGCTACACGCGTGTGGTATGTGCGACATCTTTCCGTTCACCAACCCTCGGACGATCCATGCTGGTCCTCTGACCCTATGAAGAAGGAGATAGGCTGGGTAGAGACGCAACCCGATTGTGACAACACGCTGGGATTATTGCTAGTTGATGTTTGATGTTTGCTCACATGGCGAAGAGCGAGGAGATGGGGTGTATGGGGTGTCGAAATGCAAGCTAATGCAGCCCGTAAGCTCTAAGCCCATGAAGAGAAGGTTGGGCACAGATATGACGACAATGACTCTTTTAAAGCGAAGAAATACCTACATTATAGTGGCAGCGCCGTACTATACCCAAGTATGGTTGGGATGTTGGAGAGGGTATGCAAGTGGTGATGGAGCAAGAAGTGTGGGGGAGGGGGGGTAGGGATATACAGTATTCAACATGCATGTGTTGCATGCATAACTGCGCACATGAAGTGAGGTGGTACAGTACAAAAAATGCATTAGGCATATTAAGACAGGCGGGAGCCAGCGGGAAGCAGACGGAGAGCGGGGGCGGGTGATAGCCGTTCCGTAACGCGAGACGCACCCGAAAGATTTTGTTTTTCAACCAATAAACGGCATCTAGGCACATTTCATACGGGAAAGCCGCAAGGCTTTGGGCAAGGGGCCAATGATAGATTACAAAAATTACCGATTCGATGTCATTTGGGGGGTTTGTACTACTCTACTCTAAAGATTGACACCTCCCCCCTGCACACCGGTCAATAGGTCTTACTATACATGGATTATCATCGAGTATCAATTGGGCACATATACTAAGTACCACGGGTGAATACCATGGGTGTGGTTAGAATGGTTAGAATGGTTAGAATGACTATAATGGATTATGTATTAAGTACATGTGTTCGCAAGTCGCGCTTTCCTCTCTTTCCTCGCCATCCACTCTTAGACCTAGCCATCGTATTTGGAACAGCAGTAATATCCCGAATGAAGACGAGGCGGAGTTGGCAGGGAATAAAACCGTGTACCTGGTACACAGCACCAACTGTAGCAGATCTGTTCCAAATGAACACACTGCTGCCACCACAGCCACAGCCACATTGCAATAAAAAAGTTGTAGTCCCAAAGAGTCGCCACCAATGAAGTCCGCCACTGAGAATCTATGAATGGCGTCGCTCATGTTAACTCCCTTGGCATCCCATAGACACACTCGCGGTTGTAGGCTATTGCTGTATTCTTGCTAGCGCATTTCACGTTTGACGTGGATACCTACCTCAACTCTCACGCCTTTGCATATCAATGCTCTACCTATACACTACTGGCCTATGTCAACCATTCCAGCCATAGTACCCACTTGCATCAGTAGAGTGCTATTGACTGATCTGTACCACGCTCGCCCGACATTACGACCGAATGACCCCTTGGAACAACATCCAACAGCCAACAACCGACTGCCAGCACCCAACGCGAAAGCAGTGAGGGAGCACAAGGGCGCAACCGGTCAGAAGGCGACTGGGTTCATGCCTCTACAAACCTTTCATTTCCCTTAGTCCGCGGAAATGAGCTGTGGAGGCTCTTCTTGATCGATGCATGCGACCTGTTGCGAAACACTCTAAACGCCCTCAGGCCACGATTATCCGCCTCACCTCGCGTGATATATAGGGTTACGCGTTTATGTTATGTATCCAGGAGTACTTTGGTCCACCTGCTCACAAACATCGTTCCAGATACGTCGTGTTGGCGGTCCGTTGAACAAGAGTTGTGTTCAGTCTAGGCCAGAGCTGGGACAGCTGAGTGGCTCGTGTAAGACGCGGCGCGCAGTGCATAGTCTTACATTTTAAAGTCGCATCACAAACGGGCAACAAAATGAGCGAATGCTACGTACAGGATTACTCAGGGCAAACGAGGGACTGTTATGGGAAAAGGGGCGCGACAGCTCATATACCAAGTATGCTGCGCACAGGAGAGGAGGAACACAAAACGCTCAGATGGTGGTATTCTTTGCCAAATATGTTTTCTTCAGGCGGTCACGGCTCCAAGAATTCTCGGCCGCGTCATAAAGACGCCCAGAGCCAGAACACCAGCGTTGATGCTGGCTCCATGGAGTCAACAGAGAATGATAAGCTGGAGACCAGCAATACCAGTATATGCGAGGAAAATCATCAGCCACCAGAAAACAATGGAGCTCTGGGGCAAGATAACCTTTTGCTCACCGAGTATTTTCAACCTCCAGATCACATAAATGATAGCCCAACTACGCCAGACCTGCCACCCCAACCAACAACTACACGTCCAATACCAAATGAAGGTATGCAGATATTTTTCACACGTTTTTCCCACTCAGCTAGAATTCTCGGTGAGGTTGGTCGCCAAAAGTATGAACTTTTGCCGATATATCCGAAAATCCGAAGGCAAATACGTTATACTGTATACATTTGTACCAGAATGGTTGAGTTGTATTTGACAAGTACTAACGCTCCCATAGATTCTGGGGCGGCCACACCGAATCCAATAAACCAGGGGGATATAGAAGGCCGAGATAGACTATTTTCCGGGGTCTCTCAATTTCCAGAGTCAACGACAGACCAACACATAAAAAGCCCCATTATACAACGCAGCACCGTGTCAACAGGGTCATTGCACTCTGCGACGAGCACAAAACACATTGCTGAGGCTGATGGCACTGTTGAAAGCGTCAACGAGGAAAGGCCAACCACCACCGGCACCCATGCTGCCGAGCCCCCTTTGGAGGAGGATTATGAACTGATATCACATGAGGATACGAGTCCTTACGATGATTATTGCAATAAGAGTACCGATTTGGACCGGCTACTTACTCGGAATTGGGAAGCAAGTGAATTCGTGCCTTTGATTCCGCATTCGCCAAGTTCAGTGGAACCTCAAAAAATATATATTAAGCCATCTGAATCGATATTGCGGAGGGTTCAGAAAATAAGGCTGGATGTCCGTCTTCTCCGCCGTGATATCCAAAATCATAAGCTATTGCTGGATAAGCAAGGTCAACAACTTTTTAACGAAAATGACAAATTCTTTAATCGTCTGAGAGAATTCGTAGCAGAGCATAATAATCGCCCTGATATTCACGATTCGATATTGGAACTATTGGAACTATTTTCAAAGCTGTTCTCTGTATTGCGAACGAGCCGGGATGAATATGGGCCGCTAAATGATAAAATCAGGTCGCTTGAAGAGAAACTAGCGTTTGAGGAGATAGAGCTAACAGAAGCCGAGAATAGTCTTTACGAGAGTCTTGGCATACCCCTGATGGAGTCAGAGGAAGCTCAGGGAGACGGCATTTCGAAGTCAGAGTTGCCAATATCAGAAGGCCAACATGCTTCAGCTAGCCGTATACATAATGCCGAAGGCAAGGATAGCGGTTTTGACTTGGATGCGTATTCCACAGGCAGCTTCGAAAAATATAGGATAAATTATCATCCCCTTTACATACAACTGGAATGGCAACGCGGCACCCGAAACAACCTCTATGAGAGACGTGCCCATCAGATGTCTGACTTGGTCAATCTCCAAGAAGAACTGGAAAGCCGCGGACGGGTGCGTTTAAATCTATCACCAGATGACCGAGAGTCCCTGGATAATCTCCCAGAGATAATTCGACTACTCGATTTCGAGGTAGACCAGTCTCAACGTGAGATTGATCAGTTAAGGGCCCAATGCTTGGAGCAGGGAATTATTGACGAGAATGACAATTATATCTACGGCGGTGGTGAGGCCTCCGACGACTCGGACTCGGACTCGGACTCGGACTCAGACTCAGACTCCTCCACGCCGCCTCCACTGCCACCACTGCCACCATCAGTGCGACCCCGACAAGTCGTACAAACACGACCACCCCAAGTCACCATAGCCCCCAACGCGGCATCGTCCAGGCCCACCACTGCCCGCACCGCCATCGTCAGCAACCTTGGCGCTCCCGTCGACGACCGATCCTACCAAGACCGCATCAACCCCTGGCTCCTCGGCAAACTAGCAGCCTCACGCACGGAGCTCTCACTCCTGGCCACCATTCTCTCCGCTGTGGACGGCGAGCCCGACGTCGCCACCATCCTCGACGTCCTCAAGCTGTGGGACAAAGATGGCGCGGGCATGGCGGCGCCGCAGCGCGTGGGAAAGTTAGACGAGGCGACACTAAATAGACTCAGACGTGCGACGAGAAAGGTTGTGGGGGATGGCTTTGATCGCGAGCTTGTTAGCTCGCTGTTTGGCCTCTCGCTGTGGGACGGAGGACCTTATGTGGAAGATGACGAGTCGGCGTACCTGGACGACATATGAGCACGGATTCCTGACGAGACACCACTATTTACGCTTGGCATGGTGTGGGATATGGTCGTCCCGTTCACCCTGTCTCGAGGAGCATACAAGGCCCTTAATACATAGTGGGTTCAGTGTTTGTGGTATCCCGTTCTTGGCCGTCTGTTCTTGCTTTATTTCTTCGACATTCCTTCGAAATTTGTTCGTCTGCGCTTATTCGGCTCCTATCAAGGCTAGCTCTTGATATACCGTTCTCTCTTGGCTTCCGGAGTTTGCATGGGTAAGGCGCTCTACTGTGTGTTACAGCTTGTTTATTGTTTAGCTAGCATGCTACCAACTGCTGCTTTTGCATTAGCAAAAGTGGCGCTTTCCCGGACCCTTTCTTTTTTTGTTTTTTTAACCGTGTCATAATCACTCCTACTGCGGTATCTTTCCTATTTCCTTTGTTTCTTCATGGAGGGGAGTTATTATGTGTGTTATCACCGAGTCATATTTTTTTGAGAGGGTCGGGGACGTAGAACCCTGGGCTAGAGAGGTTGTTTAGATTGATATTTGCGGCTATTCTCTTCTTCTCCCGTGTTATTTTACAGTGTGTTATTCCAAGCCATCAGCAAAAAAAAGGCGTTGGACAGCATAGGGGCATTTCACTTGGATCGTGTACGATTCACAAGGCGTTGGCGCCCCAGTTGGCGCTCGAAGAGGGGTTTAGATTGGATTTAAGTTTTGGGGACCTTGCTTCTTATCAGCGCTTTTTAGAGTGCAGATCAAATTAAATATTTTCAAGGGTGTTTCACCATGCTTTAATTCTTGAACCACAACAGCCCCTTCTCTCATTGAAACCTCTCCCTCTAGCCCCTATACAAGATCTCAACAGCGTCTCCCCAGTGCCACCATCCACTCAAGCATTCTTTGCCATATAAGGCAAGCAAGCCTCATAAACCTCCTTGTACCCAGCGTACTTCATATGCCTCTCAAAAACAGCTTCATCCACCATCCTCGCCGACTGCAATGACCCGGCAATGAAGAAATCCGTATAACTCGGCTGCGCACCCAGCACAAACGGCCCTTCCGCTGCATTTGTCCTCATCAACTCCCCCACCTCCTTCATCCCCTCGCCCACAGCTTTCCAGCTCTCCTCCTCTGCATCGAGTAAATCCTCAAGTCGATGCCCCAACGCCGCCTCTCGCGTGCGCCGGAAATACTCCTGGGATCTGGGAGAGAGGATATTGATCTCGCGCGGCAGCACCGAAGCGCGGAACGTCGGGCCAACTACAGAGCGTGCCCGCACCTCGATGGTGCGGCCGAGTTCAGAAGTTAAGGGGAGAGCGGGTGTGGGGTAGGTGGCCTCGAGGAACTTGGCGATGGGGGTGGAGTCCATAATGTGCGTGTTGGTTGGCACGTGGTGGATGGCAGGGACTGTGTATTTTTGTTTTTCCCCTGTGGGGGATTCACTGGGAACGAGGCCGCTGGGGTGCGTCAGAAGAAATTGGAGAGAGCGAACGTGGGATATAGAATGCATGAAGACAGACGTAACGATGGTTTGGTCAAGAACGACGGAAGAAAGAGTGAGAGCATAACTTACAGCCCTTTAAGCGTCGGCTCAATATCAGGGAACTCCAGGAAAACGGTTCTGTAAGGAATCTGCTTATAGTTGAGAATGAGGCGGATGCGCCAGACTGTAGGAGAGAAGCAGATGTTCTTGGTGCAGGCTAAATCATACAGGACAATCTCAGGTTCGTTTTGGGCGGCCATGTTTATGCTACTTTTGAATAAAGTCCGGATTATGAAGATAGGTTGTAGTTGTGGATTTTACAATAGGCAAGTTTTATTAGTGATGGTTTTGTTGAGGGATTTGATACACGTCGAGTGCTACTTCTTTCGTGGGAGTTCTAGGCCGCGACGCTCCGGAGTTCGGAAAGTAAGCCAACTCCGCCATCTAGCTGGAATAGTACTAGCAGTATTATATCTACAAATATAGAGCAAATCAACCATTGGGCAGATATTGAATAGAGTGCTTCGAACTGAGGCCAATTTCTAATGAAGTCGTAACGATACAGCGACTCTAATGGACATATCGTTGATGGGTCTTTCCTATCAACTCCGGCGGACTTCAATGAAATGATCCGGATCGCGAATGGATAGGTTCTACTATTACCTGCTGTATACTTTTAATGGGAGATCAAGCTGAGAAAAAGGCAATAGTACTAGCGTGACAATAGCTACCGTGGAGGTTGGCATTTCCTTGCTGGTGGATGACAGTAATACATATTAGGCTCTGGGAGGGAACTAGCGGATAGGTGATTGAAGGAGTTGAGGAACAATAATTCAGCAATGGGCTTGCTACCATACGACTCATTATCCAGTAGAGAAATAGGTGCAAAAGTATGGGACCATAACGGCACTTCTCATCAATGACAATTACTTTACAAATATCTTTCAAGGGGGTTGTACGCAAGAAAACCCCGTAGGCTTGGGGAGAGTTCCGTATGGGGATTAGTCTGATCACGTGCAACGTATAGATATTGTTGACGGTCAACGACGACAATTAAACTGCTTTTAGGCAACGTTAGGATGAATCAACGACGGCGCTTAGCTTCGAGTAACCTCTTGAGAAGTCGTACACCTTTCCACAAAGTCACTTGATTGTCAAAAATGCTCAGTGTCTCGGAATTTTCCTGCTGTATCGCAATGTTGCTGCACCCCTTACTTCGAACACGGCACAGCAAAAAATGTGTCTTCTGTTGTAAGTTTGTCTCTTATTTATTGGTGACACAATGGAGATATGTGCATGGTACCAGGATGATGAAAATGCAAACACTCTTTGCCGTGTTCGAGCTGAGCCGTGTCTCCCAAGTTGGGAAGCCTCTTTGCTCGCACGGCTACTACAGAGTGCCGAGATTCTATGGCCGTTATTCATCTTCTGACACTGATGAATGGCGGCTACAGATTGATGCGGATATAAAGAGAGCACTGACTGGTATGCAAAATTTTGTGCGGCATCTTGTTTTTGAGGGTTCCAGATGATATTATCTCTTTTTAATCGCGTCGTACTATACTTGCGCTGTGTATCCGAGCTACTCACACAGCCCATAAACAGGAACTCCTGATTGCGTAGAAGCCTGCTTCGAATTATAATCATGTGAGATCAAAATATAGCCTACATTTCTACAATCAACTTTATTTTCGCTTTTCATATGTATAGATAATTATTTAGCCAATTATACGCATCCTATATCAGTAGCATACGCAGTATTCAATTCTACAACTATTCAATTTCTTTCCCTGACGAGGCTGTCATTGAAGTAAGCTTTGGCGTCTATGGCGGGCCCCCACTCTTCCCGAGCAATCTTTTATTCCTTATCTTGCTAGTTAATCAATAGCAATTGAATTGTAAAAGAATGTCCCAGGAATAATATCTTGTGTGAAAGACAATTTTGAGGGCCCTTTATTTATAATTTATTTTTGGAAGGGGATAGTTCTGAAGATATCACTGCGGTTTGGTGGGGGGTTTATTTACCCCACATTGAGCGCGTCAGAGGCTTATCGCGGTCCGATAGGCGCTAAATTTATGGAACTTCAACTTCACCAGAATCAAGAGTTCGCGTCGCTTCAAGGTAACCTTGCAACCTGGGCAGATTTCACACTGTATTCTACTCAGATATCACCTGAATACTTCATATTGATTCTTTGGGAAGGCTTTAGGTCTCCGCAACGTACGATAAGCCATGCTACCTCCAACCAGAGTCCAGATCAAAAGGAAGGCCACTGATGATCCTGTGGAGATTTTGCGTAAGCCCATGCGAGAAGAACTAAGCTGAGGGCTGCTGCTGACTCTTTTCTATCCAGGTGTACATGATGAACTTGCCAGAGGACGAAATGCGGGCCAGTTTATATTCAAGCGACAGCGAATCGTGCATGGCTCGCGACCAAATGCCTTCACTGCGGCCGACTCTACAGGATATACATCTGCCTCTGAAAATGGCCCGAGAGTACCACAGGTAAAGACCAGCCAACCAGGAGATGAATTTCGAGGACAGCCGAACCGAAGCCTGGGCGGGACTCAGCGTGCTGCCCCCCCGGAAATACAGCACGTTACAGCGAGACAGGATGAAA
The DNA here is from genome assembly GCA_001630585.1 of Pseudogymnoascus sp. BL549. Taxonomy (NCBI): domain Eukaryota; kingdom Fungi; phylum Ascomycota; class Leotiomycetes; order Thelebolales; family Thelebolaceae; genus Pseudogymnoascus; species Pseudogymnoascus sp. BL549. Next base: position 19,801 of record LNAR01001984.1, on the reverse strand, counting down.
TTGGAGCTGTGTCACCAGCGAATAATACAGAGCAGCCGGGCGTAGCACGACTACCTCGAGTAATTGCAGAGCCCCGTCGTTTCCACCTGTCTCGAAAACTGGCGCATGGCGCGGGAGGAAATAATGTTGAGGGTGCGAATGCAAGGAGAACACCTGGCAAGGCAAATATCGCAATGTTTCGCGAACGCAAGGTTATTCCTGCAGCGGAGACTGGACCGGGTACGGAAACGAAAATCACCGCCCCTTTGAAGGTATCTAGGGCGGAACCGCAAAGCCACACAGCAAGCCAGGGGCCTTCTAAAGAGCTCGGTAAAAAGCCGAGTATCTCCCTACTACGACTTACGCCCGTCAATGCTGTCAAGCCCCGCAGAAACTCGCCCGCTCCTCTCCGAGGCGCCAGGCTCCCATCTGGTGATACAGTACCATGGGATGCTAGTACCGAGAGACTTAATACGGAAATGCAAGCCTACACGCTCAGAGAAATCAGAAAGAATCTCACCGATAACGATGAGCCTCAAGTCACCGTATCGCTAAAGCCAGCACCCGAGACCCCCCAAAGCCCTGCAAGTAGATTCAAACCGAGGGCAGCCGCAGGTTTGCGCTACCATGAGCGCCATCCCGACGCTGTGACTGCCCAAGGAGCCGAGATGAACAGCGAAATGCAAGCGATGGATATAGACGATGACGACTCAAATTATATCATCGAGACGTACATACGCATGCCTGTGGAGCAAGCGCTCCTCGAATCAGACGAGGCGAGCATTGGATTGCTCGTCTTAGATTCCCAGCCGGATATTGACCAGTTTTACAACGGTGACTCAGACAGTGATAGTGATGCGTACGACGAGGAGGAAGACGAAAATGGTCAGTTTAGCCCCCACTAACCCCGCCACCTCCACCTGACACAGGTACGCAAGACTTTGACTAATGGCCAATAGCGGAAAATCACCCTTCAACTGACTATCCGGATGAGGAGGTACAATCTGATGATGAGTACGGCATAAATCCGTACCAGTACCGAAATAGGAATACCTCCGACAATGAAGAATACGATGAGGATGATGCAACATTTAGCGACGATGAGCTTGAGGCCAAGAAGGAACCTTGGTCTCGTCGTCCGTGGATGCAGGCATACTCTGGTAAAAATGAAGGGAACGATGAGGAAGGGGAACTGTACTGAACACTATATCAAATGAATTGCTTAAGACTGCACATAATCTTGTTCAGATTCAGATCTTGAATTAATTTCTTGATTAAACTTTGCACACTATATGAACCTGAACCTAACTCTGCCGATGGCACGGTGACGGATAGCCAACACGCCTTTTTTCGTCACGAAGACTCGATTATACATATTTGGTGGATATTACAAGAAGGATGACGAGATGCCAGATTGGTTCATATACAGTCGGCATCTCGACTGGCGAAAGTTGGAGTCTTCGTGGTTGGGGTATTTGTGGTCATAAATCATGTCTGATGTCGAATGGAAAGCGTTGGTAATAACTGGAAAGCCCATGCAAGCGTTCCTGTTTACACGGGAAGCTTGCTACATTGTCTCGAGGGTTGATCGGACGCGAATAATATCTCCCTGAAGACGACCTATGCCCATTGCTGCGCGCTCTCTAACTATGATAGATTAGTATGTAAACAATATAGGCTTAGGATATAGGGCACTTACTAATTCTCCTGGCATCCTCTTTGTCCTTCTCATCTGTCCAAGAGTATTGCAATACCATCTGCGGGCATCTCGTCACGAGCTTGATATAGTCCTGAATGATACTACGGTGTCTGTGTGTGCCCCTTTCGCGCACCTTGATGTTCACCATCTCTGGCTCGCCATTTTCGTCGAGAACGAAATTACCCGCATCATCGAGTTTAGGGAACATTTGCGCCCGGTAGTAGCGGCATTCCAAGGCGCCCTTTCCGCGGTCAGGTCCACTGGAGGGACTGAGAACAACCCGAGGGAATTGTTTTTTGAAAGGCGTTACGATCCCCAGCCATTGAACTCCCTTGTCCTCCCGGTAATATTGAATGAAGTGCACTTGCTCTAGGGTGTAAGGCACATTGGAGTGTGCGGGCAATGTTGGAGATGGTGAACGTGAGATCCGTTGTGTGGTGCTGCCGCTGCCGCCGATGTAACCGTTGCTATAGCTGGAGCCGCTACTAGAGCTGCTTTGCCTTCTTTGGTTGCTACTGTGTCTATAGTCGCGTCTATAATGGCGCTGCCGATGTTGGTCCTGATAATGGTCCCGATAATGGTTTTGATATTTGTCCTGATATTGCAGAACTGGGTGATGGGCGGAGCCTGAGTCTGTCAACAAGTTCAGAGAACCCAAAGACGGAAGAGGCTCCACGGGATTGAATTGCACCATTGGATTGAGTTGCACCTCGAGATTGAGTTGCACCCCGGGGTTGAGTAGGTTATTTATGGACAATCGGCGGCTTTGGTCCCCGGCGTTTGAAGACGGGGGATTGATATGCATTTTGGTTCTTGTTGAAAGGTTTTGAGGTTGTGAATATTCAAGTTGGACGGGGCTGGCGGTAGTCTTAAAATAAAGTGATAGCTTGATGACGATTATTCAATCTTATTTCCAGGTAAGTTGGGCCAATATATATAGATTTCGAATCACAAGAGGCATTAGCACGGAAGGAACCCCATGGGATATTTATGCGAAGGGCAGTCGATGACATGAATTTGGCACTTGTGGCACATGTCCGATAGTCTGTTGGTCTCGACAGCTAAGAGCAAGGTACATTGCTGAGACGCAGCAGTTACTGCAAATTCTCGATTGATGGTCGAAGTGAGCGCAAGACACGACACGGTACAGGGAAGATGGGAGATGCTCCACACGCTACATTGTTCAAATATGCTAGGTTACTAAGAACAAGTATAACTGAACGCGGTATAGTCTATGTTAAGAATGGGGATGAAGGGTCAAGCGCGCTGAGAGCTAAGTGCCGATTCTCATTTCTGTCACACACCACATACCAACCATGACCAAAGTATCCCAAGGTACCACTCCAATCAGGACGCCCCAGTTAATATCGCGGTATTAGAACGAATTAGTGGGACTGAAGAATAGATCGCGCCAACATTCCCCCTGTCAGAACGACGATGGAAATATCTCAAGGGTCTTTGTGGTTGTCATCCCCCGATATGATCCATCACCAGCCGCCATACAAACTAGCACCCCTTGATCTCGCATTCCCTCATTCCCCGTCTCCACCCTCATCAAAGAACTAGCGTTGATCTTCCTATTACCGTAACTATATGGCCATCGATCGTACAGCGAAGGGACGCCAGGAACCCGAACCACACCGATTACCCGCAGATTGGTCGTTCCCCACGACCGCTTTCAACGGCGCAGCTTGTAGCACTACCGGCTTACTTTTTCTCCTCTCTCTCTGCGTCGCACACACACTGCGTTGCGTTAGGCAACAGCATAGGCAATAAACGCGTGCTTGCGACGCCTTGCTGGTGGGAGTCAAGTCGCACGGGCGAACGTGTTGGCGCAATAGCGCAGGGGAAGGGGATCTGGTGTGCCTCTGATGGGAGGGGGGATCTTGCAGCGTTACAACCTGTCTAAACGCCTGTGCGTGGGGGGGACGAGGTGCTCGGGGAAATATTAGGTGGAAGGTTGTACAGCGCTGGAGGTATGTTGGTGGCTGATGGTGTCTGTTGATGTTGTGTGGTGGCGGTGTAGTATGTGAAATGTTGTACGAATGGGCGAGTGGGGTGTCGTTCTGCAGCAATTGGATTGGGTTAGGGGAGTGGGTGTAGCGGTGCAGCGGTTTTACTCAGATAAGCGCCGAAGGAGTAAATTTGAATTATAAGGGTCTACCGCTTTCTGCTCATTGGAGGTCTACTGCTCCCTTGCGCCCAGAGCAAATGTACAGAAATAAAGGGGGGAGGTAATTGGAGCAATGAGGCTGCCTAAGGATGCTTGCACCGCTGTTCGTTTACCGTGTGACAGAGACTCGAGTGACAAATCCACCGACCTGGCTGAAGAGAGGGGATCTTTGACATGGTCGTGATACTGGTAGCGTATGAGTGATATAGCTTCTTTCTCCAAAGACAGAAAGAAAATAGCTCGTTTAGAAGATTATTTGGCGCTGATGGTTGAACACATCAATCGATCGTCCAAGGGCTTCGCAGGACACCGTATCTCCACTGGCACCATCAAGTGACCATTCTTTTGGGGGTAGATTGCACATACTCTAACCCAAGGCGGTCTCTTTTTCGGACCCCAATGCCAGAGTAATATTGGACAACGCATCGATATTAATGTATCCCACATTCCTGCTCGCTTTCTATGTCTCCGCAAATCTAGATATAGCGCCGGCAGAGGCCCGAATCTAGCACGTCCAGGGCGTTGATAACGGCAGACGGTGAGAACTTTTCCGGGATCATGGAAGATTCTCAAGTGACACTCTGGGGAAACGACGGGCTCATTTTGGCGTCCGAGAAACGAGATGCAGAGGCAATAGAAGGGACCGTACTACATTTACGCCATGTACACTGTCGTATGCAATGTACCCTGTTTGTACACCGGCAATCTACCATTGCCCCCCTATAGAACTACTGGCTCACCCTTGGTCCCAGAGCCACGGTTCAACCATCAGTTTACAGTCAGTGCGCTGTTGCGCACTGCTTCTGCAGCATAGATGTATCCCACAGGCAGTCGATCGTGCGATGGAGATTGGCAGATTCGGCATACGCTCGGGCGAGGGAAGGGTGCGGGGGCTTTGCGAATTAGCGTCACGCAGTAGGGGAAGAGTTCTGCGCTGACCATACTGTGCATACTCGTGCAGACGTGGAATGTGTGGCATATGTGGAATATGTGGAATATCGGAGCTTGTGGTATGCAGTGACGGGCATTTCCCATCACATATGGCCCCCAAGTACCCCCAAAGCCGGAGTGCAACAGCCCCCAAACCCGAGGTTCAACAGCGGGAAATTGATAATAGAGTGTACTGTACAACAGCACACAAGTACACTGTGCCCGCATACAAATAACCCGTAATCACACTGAGTAGTATTGAGTTTTGAGTGCTGCTTGACTGCATGGACTATTCTCTACTCGAAAATATAACCCCCAATCATCATTATTTTGTCGGTGCGATAGCGTGTATAACTAATATAACCTGACGTGTTGTAGTTAGCAGAGTGACCCCTAAATCCATCCCTGCGTTAGTGTAACCTCCTCTTCCCCATCATCTTGGGCGGCCCACCCAAACTGTCGGGTCCGTTTTGCGCACAGGGATTGGCGGTCGGGGACCCGCATATCCCAATGCGCTGAGACCACTGCCTCGCTGTGCTTGCTCCCTAGCGGGGCGCCACGGCTACCGGTAGCTTGGAACCCAATCACACGCGTGGCAGTCTGTAACGCCTTCCTTCCCATCGTTGGTTTTTGCGACATATCGGATTCGCATTGGGGGCTGGCGGTCCAGTACTGTGTATAATACGAAGAAAAGATGGATACGGAAGGGGTATGCGGTGAACTGTGGACCGCTGCACAACTTGGCAATGTCCACTGTAGCCGTCCCTTCTTCAGCATCCATGTTGTATTTGCAGTTGTACTACGAATATCACCTTTTTGCAAGGCGATTACAGATCGACCCCGCCCCTCTGTTTAAGCTTCTGCCTTGTCGGCCCGGGGGCAAGAAGCCGAGTTGCACAGTGCCGCACAGCCCGAAAGCCTCCCGTAACGTCCGAGCCGACTGACTGTCGCTTGACAATACAGAATATCCCGAAAGTACTGAGATTCCACCAATACCGTGTATGGTATTGCATGTAAGTCATCATTCAGCCATCAGCATTGCATTTCGACGTTACATTCTGAGGAACCTGCGAGAGCCACTGTTGGTGACATATTGCAGGACTCCTGGCCAGAGAACGTTCCTGCGCAGCTATGCAACGGACGGACCTATATCCTAATCCGGATGTGTCAGTTCGCCCAACGCAAGCTGTGTGGCGATGTGACTGCCGGGGCAGAGAAACCACAAAGGATTCAAAGGATGGGAGGCCCCCTGTGTAGGATGGATGTGAGGCGTTTGCCAAGCCTGCAGTAGGTGTGATTGATTATTTGTCGACTGGTGGAAATTGGGCTAAGGGGCTGCGGACCCCTTGCCTGCGGACACAGTACTATAGCCCTTCTGTACATATTCTGCAGAAGAATCGAAGGTGCAGCCAAGAATACTCGGTTAGGCTCGAAAGACGGCTGGCGCCTGACGCGCGTTTGATCAGATGGTGATTGCGTCCCGCGGTCGCGCTGATAATTGATTAAAATGAAGCGCTGAGATTGTGCCTAGCGCAGACTACTGGCGTTTGCGCGTAAAAATCACTGTGATAAGAAACAAATCGAGGAATTCAACTTCTTCTGTTGCACTCTCCGAGGCTGTACCTTTGGTGGGTAGTGATGGAAACTAGGGGGCGTGGGTGATGTCCTTGGCCGTGGTAGTCATATTTGTCGTTTATGGCACTTTTATTCCCAACAGCAATGCTCTCCAGTCAGCTTGATTGGGAATTCTACTCCGTATGATGTGGTGAAGAGCGCCCATAGGCAGCTGTAGCCTCACCCAACACCATTGAGCGCCTTCCTCCGTGCCATCGCTTGCACCATAAAATACAAGTCAGAAAACGGTTCTTCGTGTCCTGGAATCCGAGTGTCAAAACATTAGAAAAGACTCTGTCAACGCACTCCCTGCATTGGGGCAACCTACCAATAACGTGAGTGTGTGGGTGCTTCGTTGTAGCTAGCCGCTAAATTTACAACGGCTGCTACTATTTATCTTTTCGGTGCTGGTACCTCCCAATGAGCATGATTTATTGAGAGTAGCCACCGAATAAAATTTAGCTTCTACCTGTATTCCATTATGGCTTTTGGGTGGACATGAAGCTGAGAATGGCCGTGTCCTGCAGTACGCTCGTCCAATGTGAGCGCTGAACGTCACCGCCACTTTAGATACATTCATTGTATTGGTAATAATATTTATTTCCATGTCTATTCTATGTCATGCTTACGAACCACCCATAATTCCCTCGGATTTGACGAATATATTGGCTCCATAGTAAATAAAGATAATTTTCAATCTTCCTTGTGGATTCGGTGAGTTGAAAGGAAAAATTTAACTAGTAAATAGAAAAAAGGCTTCCGCCGAGCCTCGTCCACGTAGGGTAACTGAGTAAGTAAGACGAAAGAAATACAATCATTTCGGCCATATATTGCTGTAGCTGCCTCCCATGACGACAGGCTACTAGATGTAGCCCAGCCTTCTTCGAGCACGGCGTACCCTCTTTTCAAGGTCTTGCCGTATGTCACCACCTTCAGAGAGCCCATGCATTTCAGCATGGACAAAATAATATAAAACAACGCGTTTCCATTTATTGGAATTGATAGTAGTTTTCCAGGACTTGACTAACTCTCGGACTAATCGCACCACAGCAGAAACGTCTTCATTGCCATTCATATGTAGTGAAGCCTGGCGAAGAATGTCTATAGCACCCCATGGGTTATTCGCACGCAGAGAAGCCCCAGTGAATTCGGCAGCCCGCTGAGGGATTGGCAAGTGTGGTAAAAACGGTAATAAATTGCCATTGTCCCATTCATACCACAATGTCTTGCTTGAACTTATGTTGCTGATAGTCCAAATATATATGGAATAGTCTCTGTCGTGTCATATATAGTCTCATACACAGAGCTACTGGTGTTTACCAGGAGATGATCATCCGTCAACTTACCAACGGTGCCAGCTTAAGAACATTATGAGATTGGGTTGACATTAGTCGACGACGTTCGGTGAGAAGAGTGGATGGGAGTGCAGTTTCTCGGCGTAGAAGACGCACCACTTGAATGACAATCATTCTTGAGGTGCTCTACCACTCCAAGCCAAGGTGTTTATGTTTTGCGTTTTAAGGAGTACATATCATTTTTGGGCGCCTTCATATCCATCCGGGTTCGTTGATAATTAAAGTTATGACTAAGCAACTTTGACAAGTTAAACTAGGGTGCAATTGTTTACCATCGTCAGACTCCACTCTCACAACACAACCACATCGTTTACCACAACATCATGCCTCCAGCCAAGAAGCGAAAGACTCGAGCCAGTGCCTCTACCGAAGAGGTGAGGGATGCCGATGAATCTTCGATGAAGAAGGAAGAGCCCAAGGAGAAGCCCGCGACCAAAGATGACGCACCAAACCAAGAATCTGCGATCACTGCCCCTGCTGAAGCCTCTACATCGACCGCCGACGCCCTAGCCAAAGCCAAGGAAAGACAAGAGCGCTTCAAGGCGCTCCAGGCTCGTGCGAAGTCATCCGCTCAGAAGAATATGAAAGAAGCTGCCCTCGAGTCGCAACGACTCGCCACCGACCCAAATCTCCTCACAACACTGAACCGCAAGCATGCGACTGCGTCCCAGAAACTGCTTAAGGCAGATATCGAGGCTGCAGGCGAGGACTTTGAAAGAAAGCGTGCTTGGGACTGGACTATCGAGGAGAGCGAGAGGTGGGACAAGCGACTCAAAAAGAAAGAATCCCATCGCGACGACCAGGCTTTCCAAGACTACCGACAGGATAGCAGGAAGGTATACAAGAGGCAGATTGGAAATATGAAGATAGACACGAGCGACTACGAGAAGGAGAAAATGGCTGCGATTGAGAGAGCTGCCGCCTCTGGTGGTCTGGAGATTGTGGAGACCGATGATGGGGAGCTAGTCGCAGTCGACAAAGACGGCTCGTTTTACTCTACCGCCGACTCTACTGGCTTTGTCGAAAATAAGCCCGATAAGGCTGCGGTAGACAGACTGGTGGCCGACCTACAACAGGCCGAAGATGCAAGGTTGAAAAAGAGGAAGGAGCGCGGACAGGATCGCGATGAGGGTGACATCACATACATTAACGAGAAGAACAAGAACTTCAACCAGAAGTTGAACAGGTTCTACAACAAGGTACGCTACTTTGCGCAGGCATTGACAAATGAATTTGCACTGACATCCTCTAGTACACTGCCGAGATTCGCGACAGTTTTGAACGTGGAACGATGATATGAAGGACACGGGCTGTATTAAAGTGGGATAAATTGGTTATGGCGTTGGGATTTACATGTATTGGTACAGGTCCGGCTGTTGCCTTTAGCCAGGATGCAAATGCAAGATCATAGCATCCCCTTCCTCCATGCCTTTGTGGCAAGCTCTTCTATCTCCTTCGTCTCAACTGGCCCCTTGACTGTGTCGTCTCCCAGAGCTTCAACAACTGCTTCTGCAACCAAGTCTGCCTTCAGCGGCTTCGTGCCAGCCACACCTAAGAAATCTTTCAACACCCCTCCTGTAACCTCACTGAACACAGATGCACCCCCAGCGCCCGCAGCCATAGCCATAGTAATCGGCCGCGAGGCGTCGTACATAAACCCAGGCCGGACGAAAAACGACCTCATAGTCGGGAAGTTGGTTGCGATTGCCGATTCGGCCTCACGCTTCGTCGTGACATATCTTGCTGGTAATATGGGCGCACCCCCCGCAGCTGAAATATACGCAAACGTGCAGACTTGCTCCCTATTCGCTTCCTGTGCCAATGTAATTGCAGAATCACGGTTCATGAGTTCGTAAGTGAGTTGTCCGTCTTTTTCTTGCGGCTTCAGGTCTTCATCTGGCTTCCGCTCCATGGGATTCTGACTTCCAGCTTTCGACGAAGAGAACGCACGCATGAGGCCGGATATTGGGGATTCACGGCCAGATACCACCCCTTTGTAGTCTGCCTCGAGCAGGATGCCCATGGTGTGAACGACAGCATCAGCGCCCTTTAGAAGAGGCTTGTAGGTGGTTGGCTTCAGCATGTCGGCACGCTCCCACGATACTCTGTGGGCCCACGCCGGTGTTGAGGGAGATGAGGTCACTGAAGACCATACTGGTTCACCTGAGCGACTTTATCCATAATCAGCACGCATATCATAATAAGTCTCGCCTGGCCATGGTATCTCGTAACAAGGCTGATGCCCATTGTGAAATTGCCTTACCTTATTGATGTGACATCCCAGCCTCGCGCTACCGCGTACTTGCATATTCTACTTCCTAAGAAGCCGTTGCCACCACAAACAACGACTCTTTTGACCGTCGCCATTTTTCTGTGTTGGTGAGCAATCAATTCCTTCTCGATGAGCCCAAGATAAATAGACTGATATCATGACGATGTGAAAGCACAGACCAATTAATTGGACTTTCCAACACCCGCGCGTCACGCTAGGAACAACAATTCTCCGCGACTTTATCTATCGCCCCGCCAGCGCCATGGCGAAGCGCAAAGGCATCTCATACCTCCCCCACCAAGTCAGGCCTCGAGTCAAACCGCAAGGATCGCGCTCAGGACGTGCAATTGGCGTCTCGCCCTACGAACGTGAAGCCCCGATGGCACCACCAGGCACGAACCAGAAGCGCGTCAAGGGCGTGCAGATCTTCCGCCCATTCATTTACGGCACAACAGCTAAGCCTTTCGATGAGACGACCAATCCGAAACCTGAGGGTGTGCCGGCGGACCACACACATAGCTGGACGGTGTTTGTGAAGGGTGTAGATGGCACGGATATAACGTATTGGCTGAAGAAAGTTCAGTTCAAGCTACACGAGTCAATTCCGAATCCCTTGCGCTGTATGTCAACCCCACGAGACCGCGACAGAACAAAAGCTAACTTTATGCAGCGGTGGACGCAGTACCCGGTCAACCCTTTTCGATCTCCGAGACAGGATGGGGTGAGTTTGAAATCAACATCAAGCTTCACTACGTGTCCGAGTCGAATGAGAAGCCGCAGTCTGTGTGGCACGGCCTCCGACTTCACGCATACGGCACGGAAGAAGAACGCGCTGCCCAGAAAGCGTCCGGAGAGGTCCTAGCGTGGGCATACGAGGAACAACTGTTCAATGAGCCATACGAAAACTTCTATGAGATTTTGACATCGGTTGGTGAGAAAACGAAGGGGAAGGCGGCGGGAGCCAAGAAGAAGAACCTTGGACCTGGGACGTCGATTCCAGAGCGAACAGCCTTGATACCGATGAGGAGCAGTCCGGGGCAACCATATAGTAGAGAAGCAGAGCAGCTGGAAGTACTGAGGCTACAGGACGCTAAGCGGAAGGTGGAGGAGCAAAACAGGGCTATGACGCTGCAATTGAAGGAGAAGGAGGCAAAGTTGGCGGCATTGCGCGCATAAGGGTGGCAATACAAAATGAGGACAGATCATTATGGGCAAATGGCGAAGTAGGCGTTATGATACCCCGGTTTCTGGTACACAATTCAAAGGAACACCGAGGGAAAGCACATAGAAGGCGCTCATGTGTCTTCCCAAATCCGTATTGTAGATTTAGTTTTGCCTTGGTCAAATTATACGTTGAAAACATAGGCAGCAAGTTTGGTATTGAGTAATGCTACCCCATATATGTCTGATAATGCCATAAGCAAGCATACAATAGCTAAATGCCATGTCCATTCCATGCATCGTCCGTGTCATGTATTCACCCTCCCATCCATTAACGCCTCGGAGCCAGCAAAGAGCCCGTCATAACCTGCAATCCCATCCAGCAACGCAAACCAAACAAGCCAGAACGCCATATACAACTCGCCGAATCATGCATTATCTGGCATCCTTAGGGCTGCTACTATTCCCAGTCATGTCCTCGAATTCCATCTCCCACTGATCCACGTCTTCAAACTTCCTCTTCGCAATCTTCAGCTCCTTGCCCAGCCGCTCCTCCAGCACACTGCTATCCTCAATACTATCTTGCACCGGCGCGAGGCTATCATCAGGGTCCAACTCCGCCTCGCTGATCTGCGCACTGTCATCGCCGTTCTCCTTGTCGGACAGCGACGGCGCAGCTGCTCGGCGCGATCCGTACGTTTGCTTCGCTGCCGCAGCCTGAGCTGCAGCAACAGCCTTGCCCTTGCCTCTGATCGCAGATTGGAGTTTCGTTACCCGCTTTGGGCGCCCAGGTGTCTGTCGGTTGGAGCGACTTGGGGCGGCTACAAGATGGGAAATCTCATCCTCGTCACTCTCTGCGTCGGGGTCATCCGAGCTACCAATATCGTAGGTGTCTCTAGCTGCCCGCCTTCGGCGCCGTGGCAGGAGCAATTGCAATTGTGCCGTTGAAAGGGATGCTGGTTCAGGCTTCGCGGTGGTTTTCCCTTTAAGCTTGCCGGCAGGCTTTCTAACAGAGGGTCGGTTGTCAGGAGAGTGTGTTAGGGATGGCGGAGATGATGGAAGATCGTCATCCATAGCAAGGGCGCGTGATGGTTGACGGCGGGTGGCTGGGGTCCTTTCCGACGGAATCCCAGACGTAGCTCGAGTACGCCGGGGCGGGGTTAAGCTCAGCCGGAGGGACGAGCTGCTATGAGGCGGCGCGTGGGTTGAGCTCGTGATTTCTGGGGTTTGTGACCTCGTCCTCACGGGCGAAGAAACTGGCGGTGGTGAGAGGGTAGAAGAAGGCGATCTCTCGAGGGGAGGAAGAGCAGCTGGTGAATTAGAGGCTGAACGAGATGAGAGCTTGCGTTTCCGTGAGTTGAGTGGAGATGTTGATGGTGACTGAAGGCTGCCATCAAGGGGATCCGGTTTTGACAGGTTGAGCGGAGTAGATTCGTCTTCGGGATTAAAATCATCTTCCTCATCATCATCACCTTGTTCGTCTCCACTTGCTTCCGCTGGAACAGCGCGACTAGGATTGTGGCTGGGCGTTCCGAGGATGCTGGGCTGTCTTGCTCTCCTCCTGAATAATCCCGTTCTGAGCGCCGAACCAGGGTTTACAGGTGTTCCGATCTCTCTCTCAGGCTCCACGCTGCTGGACCTTACGTTCCCCAATATACTGGGCTGGCGTTGCCTCGGCTTGAAGCCACTAGACATGACCCTCCCAATAGGCCTCTCCACGTTGGTAATATCCTGGCTCTGTGCAATATCGCTGTCCACGCTTTCGCTTCTTTCAATCTCTTGTCCTCGGCCCAGTATGCTTGGCTGGCGCGGCCTCCTCCTGAATGTCCCAGGTATGATTGCTGAGCTCTCAACACTTGTGGCTGCTCGTCCCCGCCTTCCGATCTCAACTTCTGGGCTGCTTGACAGTGTTTCTCTTGGCGCTTGTGCAACAGCAGCGCTGGTCTCTCCAATGCTTGATGCATATTCGTTGTCGGCGTCGAGACGCGACATCGCTGAATCACGCCGCTTTTTAGACTCCTCCAATGCTCTAGTATTCGATGCGCTCAGTCTTGATGTTCGTGTTGAAGGCGCAGGAACAGTCGCATTACCCCTCGTTGCCCTCGTCGTTGTCGCTTTAGTTTCCTGCTCGATATTTTGTTCCTGAGAAGATTCAATTGCCTCGGAGGCTTCTCTTGGTTTGCGCGACGGTCCTGGGGCCCTTCCGCGTCGAGGTTGGGTGGCGGGCGCAGAGGGCGCAACTTTGGCGCGCTTCGGGCGAGGCATCGCGGTGGTTTTCAGGTATTTGTATCAATAGTTATTTCGAATGTTGAATAGTTGTATATATTTATCTTTCTCTCATTATCGCATCATGTATGGACGGATGATAATGCAGGGATATTTTCGATTTGGAGAGGTGCTGGTCAAGTTCGTGACGCGACGCGAATGTTTACTCCACACTAAGCGAATTTAAAGATAAGGGCCCCTCAATTGCGGCCCATCGGTCACATAAAATCGCTAGGGACAACTACAACGACGATTAAACGGTAAACATAGCGGCTAATGTACAATTCCTTTCTATTTTGGAGATTATTCTTACAGTAGTATAATACAATTATGGATGTCCAGTCTAGATAAGAGCCTGTCCCTTGAACATACCCTCCTTCACCTCCCTGACCACATCCTTTCTATCGTTCTTCCCTACAAGTACAATTCCCCTTCCACGCCTACCCATTCTGCCGGTCCTGCCAAGGCGATGAATGAAGTCGATCGTAGAATGTGGCACATCATAGAGAATGACGTGTCTAACAGCCAAGGTGTCAATGCCTCTGGATCCCAAATCTGTAGTGACGAGCACCTTCATATTTGGTAAATTCCTCTTTGATGGTGGTGCCACCTGTCCGAATGGAAGATAATTTGGCTGGTTATCAGCCAGGCTCCCGGGGTTCTCTCCTCTTGGTACAGTGAGCTTTTCCGATGATGTGAAATCAGCGAGGATCTCTGAAGCGCGGTGTTCAGGGGTGTCTCTGCTCAACGCAACTGCATTGATGCCCTTTGTGACAAGGTATTCTGCTACCTCTTGCGTCTTCTCACGTTCGTTCACAAAAACAAGGACATGCTTAAGGTCGACAGCATTCTTGTCTGGGCCCTCGTGATCAGCGGCTGATTTCCCAATGGACCAAATCGTGTCTGCACAAGCCAGATTCTTGTTTTCTCTGTATGGGTCTCTTTCCACGTCAACCACGCCAAGCTGGACACGACGGGGAATCGCGTGAAGATTCGGCGTTGTTAGGCGGCGAATATCCGGGAACCGCTTGCGCAGGAACGAGTCGAGCGATCGTGGGATTGTTGCAGAGCAGAGGATGAGTTGCTGTAATGATGGGTTCGACTTATCAATAATTTCCGATGTCAGCGGAGAAAACCCCCGGTCGAGGAGAGAATCGGCCTCGTCAATTACAAGGTGAGTGACCCTGGAGAGAATATTTGGATCCGACTCGGCGATCGATGCCAAAAGGTGAGGGGTGGACACCAGAATATCGACTCCACCTGGAGAGAAAAGACGGTTTCGGATGACCTTCCCGCTAACAGAGGATGATATAAGAGCCGACCGAAATTTGACAGTATGTGACAGAGACTTCAGAAGTGTGCCTACTTGAGAGACTAACTCGGACGTGGGGAGGAGGATAACGGCGCGTGGCCTGCCAGTTGTAGGATGGGGCATGTTCGTCAACGGAGGAGAAACCAGAGTCAGATTGTTTTGCTTCAGTTCCTCTTCTTGCTTCATCTTGTTGTACTCCTCAACGTCCGCATCCTGTTGCTCTGCACGCTTGACGGCGTCAATAACTGGAAGGAGATACGATAGCGTCTTCCCAGAACCAGTCTCGGCAGCAATCAGGAAATCCTCTCTTTCTGCTTTAGCTGTTTTTTTCCTCTGGTGTTTGCTGACTTCACCGAGTAGTGCCGGGATTGTAAGTCGCTGGACTGCCGTGGGCATGACGTCTTCCAGTCCTTTCAGCGCCTGCGCCTCAATAGATTCTTGCACGCTAGGTAACAGCTGAAATTTCTTGAAACTGTCGATTTGTTGCAGTCGTTCCTTCACGGCCGTCCTGCTGTTATATGACACCGGGGCCAGCGCCCTTTGCATCTTCAACGCGTGGTATCCTTCTCTCCTATTTGTTTTGCCACCTTCTCTATCGTTACCCTTCGAATCCGTTCTCGAGGTCCGTTGAAATTCCGGGACTCCTCTGATGCCTGCCTCCTTCAAATTCATTCCTCCAAATGGGCCGTCTTGCCGTCTTCGGACGGGCTTGCCACTCTCGGACGTCCTCGGGTTTGGTTGCGCGACGCGGGGGGAGAGTGACATGCGTTTGGGCAGTCGGCTTTGTGCCTGTGAAGCATGTCTTTGTGTTTGCATAGCACCTGGCAATTTTCTGCCAGCGAATCGGACATGCTGTGAATATTGGCACAGGAGGCACACGGTATTGTTCGAACGAAGCATGGCTGGAGCAGGAGCAGTCGCTCCGTTTGATCGAGATTCGGTGGCGCAAGAAAAAGATCGTCAAGTATCAATAGTTGCAATGCAATGCTCTATGAATAAATAAACTTCGGCAATAGCAGGTTAAGGCTAGAAAATAAAGAGCGTGGGTATTGTTGGCGCAAATAAGTTTCGTATCCCTAAAATCCACAAAAGGCTTCACGTGAAGGCGGTGAGGTGGCAGAATATACATTTTTTAGGAAAGGACCCCTTGGCACGACAGCCCCACTTTAGATATGCCGCCCAGCCAAAATGTTTATTTGGGAAAGATTGACAGAACGACTGACGGTGGGGTTATCATTCTACACATCCCAAGTCGAGGTTTCCTCAGTATAAAGGCTGGTATACTCGTCCATGAGCTCCACCAAACGAGACGAACCACCCCAAATAGTACGAGACAGTGAATGATATTGTTATTGCTTATTTTATTAATTGCAAACGACTTTTATTCAGCTGTTCCCCGGAATTATCACATCTAGTTGCATCAATCAAACTTTACAGACTATCTCCCCATGTAGCAGCCCAAACCACGCATTATCATCATCAACAAAATCCAGCCATGCCTTTGAAATATCCTTAAGCTCCTCCATCGTAGCATACCCGCCATCCACAGCAATCTTGGCAAATCCCGATGACAGCGCCCGTTCCGCCATACTTCCGCCCCAGTATGCTCTCTCCTCATCGCTACTGAAGCACCATGACCCAGTAGTACACGTGATTTGTGATCTTTCAAATCCTGCTTCTCGAGCCCAGCTGTGGATACCGCTTCCAGGATGCGGGTTCCCTCCTTTAGCACGGGAAACCTTTCCAGTGAGATCGCGCCAGGCTGTTATCCCCGCTGACTCCGGGAACCACGCCATGGACGCCGACTCACGTGCCGCCACAATACCACCCGGCTTTGCCACTCGTCGCATCTCTCGTATCGCCTTCACAGGATCAGAAATGTGCTGGAGAACCTGGTGTACATGGACAACATCGAATGAATCGTCTGGGAAGTTGAGAGCGTGGATGTCCCCAACTTTAAACTCGACATTGTTAACTCCGAGGGCAGCAGCGGAGGCGCGGGCTTCGGCGAGGGGGTCAGCAACATCAATTCCAGTTACATGACTGTCGGGAGTAAGGCGGGCAAGGTCGATGCTAATGGATCCGGGGCCGCAACCAACGTCGAGGATCGTCATACCGGGCTTCAGATAAGGGATGAGATACGAAGCAGAGTTGGCAACTGTGCGCCATTTGTGGGTTTGGAGGACGGAGGTGGCATGATCGGTAGTATAGATGGAGGGCTGCTGAGCCATTTTATAGCAGTTCTAATGTGTTATGGGTGTTCGTTCTTCAAATGTCGAATAACAATTAGCTCTTGGGGGCTTCAAAGGGTGGAGGAGGCGGGGTAACTTGCAGTGAATGATTCGTCGTCCTCAGTGCGGTCGTTCGTGAGGCGCAGGGTGAGTAACTTGAAATGACTTAATTTGAGAATATTTTAGCTTTAAATTATTATAATAATTTCTATATGTTGATTGTGCAATGCATGTATGATATTCTTAACTCCGAGTTGGAGTTGCTTCAACGTTCCACTGGTGGGGCATGCGATATGGTGGGGCAACGTCACGGGTTGGTGTGCAACTACAATACTCGTTCGTTTAGTCATAACACTATTCACAACGCAACATGGATCGCAACCAGAAGACCGTTAGACCTAATGGTCTTTGGGAGAGCCCTATCTCGGTTGAATTGCTTTCTAGCAGCAGCATTTCCCTCCATGAGGTTGTGGTGAACGTAAGCCTACTATACGCCGAGATCGTACTAGATGCACGATATTAAAGTTATAACAGGAAGCCAACGGTGCAATATACTCCATAGAGTCAAGGCCTAAGGAAGGTGGACGATACACGATTGTTGAGCATAGCATCACGGGTGCTAGGGATGTGTTACCACCTAATTTCAGTGCCCATGCACAAGTTCAGGAGAATGGAGGCGGATCTATCGCCATTGACCTCGTGGGCGACCTCATCTTCTCGGACAATAACACATGCAATGTTTTCAAGCTGAATCCAAAGTCTGGAGATGTCACCTGCCTAGCAACGGCAGAGCATGGCATTCGATACGCCGACTTTTCGGTTCATCCTAAAGAGCCGCATCTAATTCTCGCCATCAAAGAGGACCATCGCAAGGCAACCCCGGAAACCCAGGCCACAGACGTAATCAATACTCTTGTTGTTATAGATTCACGGGCGAAAACGGAGCACACTGTTGTGCAGGGTGATGATTTCTACTCTCATCCCAAATTTAGTCCTTCTGGAACGTTGATCAGTTGGATACAGTGGTCCCATCCAGACATGCCTTGGACTGGGACAGTACTGTACACCGGACGCTGGTCTGCTGGCAAAGTGACGAATTTAACGAAGATTGCAGGGGAAGCTATGAGTGAGAGCATAGCCCAGCCGCGCTGGGGCTTAGATGATACACTTTTTTTTACGAGTGATCAGCCAGGATATTGGCAGCTCTTCTGCGTGAAGAATGGCGATGTACAGCCAATTACGGTCAAGGGTTTAGAGTCTGCTGATTTTGCTATTGCCGAATGGCGGCTTGGAAGGTATGATGCCTTTGATTACTACATAAATACAACTCTCACTGACGCAGACTTTGTTCTCCAGTTCTACTTATTTTCTTCTATCTGCAACTACTCTCGTCGCAGCTGTCATTACGCATGCGACTAGCAACATCATTATAATCGATCTAAAGACGTCCACTTATCACAATCTTGGCTTACCTTTTGCTGACCTCTCTCTTCCGGGTAATGGTTTGTTCCGCGTTTCAACAACAAGCTTTGCAGTTGTTGGAAGCACCACCACCACCCCCAAAGAGCTTGCCCTCGTCTCCATCGCTGATCCAGCGGCCCCGGAGATCACGACCCTCAAATCTACACTCGCACTATCAATCCCAAAAGAAGCGTTCTCAAATGCAACATATATTGCCATTCCTCGAACAGCTGGCCCAGACCGCTCGGGGGTTGTGCACCTGTTTTACTTTCCCCCACACAACCCACGCTTTGTTGGCGAGCCCAACACCCTACCTCCATTGCTAGTTCTCCTCCATGGCGGACCCAACGGCTTGGCAACCCCGGCGCTAGATATGTCAATTCAGTTCTGGACTTCGCGTGGCTACGCACTTTGTGCCGTCAACTACGCTGGATCTACCGGATTCGGACGCGAGTATCGCGAAAAGCTGTCCGGGTGGTGGGGCATTCTCGACACATCTGACGCTGCAAGTGCGGTTAATTATCTTGTCAAAGAACGGATGGCAGATGGCAGCCGCGTGGGCGTGTACGGGGGGAGCGCAGGTGGATATGCAACGCTTCAATCACTGCACATGTACCCCGATTTGTGGGCTGCGGGGATAAGTTTGTACGGAATCAGCGATGTCGAAGCTCTTATGGCTGACTCGTACAAATTTGAGAGTCACGATGTGGAGCGGATTATGCTAAGTCTTACCGCACCAGAAGACAAGAAACGGGTGATGCAAGAGCGCAGCGCCAGGTATCACGCTGAGAAGATCACAGCCCCATTGCTTTTGCTGCAAGGGAGCATTGATGTGGCTGTCCCACCCGAACAGACTTGGGCGATGGCTAGGGTTATGCAGGATAGGGGAAAGATAGCAAAGGTTGCTGAGTTTGAAGGCGAGGGACATGGCTGGATTAAGGAAGAAAATATAAAGCGCTCATTTGAGGAGCAAGAGATGTGGTGGAAAAAATACTTGGTTGCCAATATTGATTCTAGCCTCTAGCCTAGATACAATTGATGCGGCTCGAGACGTTTCGTGAAGACGAGCACAAGTTTGTTGCGTGAGCTTGTTGCTGTGGTGAGAGGCCTTGGGGAAGCACAATCCTACTCTCGTCCATGTTGTAGATATCATCTCTATGAGATATACCTCTCATATCTTACAGCTCGCAGAACGTTCAGGGGTTTGTGAGGATTTGCCTTGTCTTCAATAAACGTTTTCCATTTTTTTGTGCTGGCTAGACTCTTACAAGTCCATACCTGTTCAAAGTTAGCATCTTCATGGTATGGCCTTCGACAATATGTTCGCCAAATAAATATTGCTGTATTAT
>LNAR01001983.1:0-33187 GCA_001630585.1 Pseudogymnoascus sp. BL549 | reverse complement strand
GGGGATGGAGGGGTGGAAGAGGAAGATCCCTTGGTGGATGTTAGTATCAGATCAGATGTGGTGGATGGGATGGGGTGAGGTACTCATTGATCCCTCCACGCCGTCCGCCTTGGTCGGCACATCTATGTGGGACTCTTTGATGAGCATTTTAGTGGTTTGGCAGCGAATTGGAGAAATTGATGTCGTTGAGGTGGATGGAGCTCCTCGAGCTTAATCGTGGAGGGGTTGATAGTGGGGGTGGGGCGGGGGTGGGGTGGATAAATAGATTGTCACGTGAGAATATGCAGGTCGATGAATAACATAACACGTGATATGTGAAACTGTAGTGCCACGTGATATAAAATTCACTCTGGGAACATTTGTTGGTGGGGGTTGGCAGTGGTTGGCAGGGCAAGGTGACAACACACTCCGCCAACTCAACGTCATTATGTGAGTGCTACAGTACAAAATACTTGCACGGTACTTGGGCCCATCAGGCTGCAATGGAGGGAAATAATTTTTCTTTGTCGCCAAGCAAGGCTGGGTGCATGCTAAATATGCCAATGGAAGGAATGAAGTTATTGTGAGGGTAAGGGGTATTCTCGTGGTATTCTGTACTACTGTACTACTGTAGTTTCCCTTCGTAGGCCCATCCAAGTACATTCGCGAGTTACTCTAGTAGGCAAACTTGCAGGCAATTTGAAGGCGGCTTGTAACTATTCACTCCCTACCATAGTAAACTACGCAATTATTGCTTACTCCCTTCTTTATTCTGATGGTTTCTATGGTTACGTATTTGGTCAGTTCTACGTCGTTCGTCCGTAGGCCGTATAGTGGATTGGCGGTGGAGTGAATGTGGAGTTTGGAGTGAAGTTGAGGACCCTCAGAAGCTGGTAGATATGCTTCGAATGGTAGGAAAATGGTTGGAATGGTAGCCTTGCGGGTCAAGCGGTGTGGTACATCCAGCTGTCCGCTACATTGTATGTACTTGCCAAGTACCATTAACCCCTCATAGAGCTCAGCTTTATCGTACACAACAAAGCCTCACCGATCGTCCATCAAAAAAAAAAAGGCCGCCTGTCAGGCAGGCATCGTGGCAAAATCTAAAATATTATAGAACATTCTCCAGCTTCAGGGATCATCAAGATCAAAACCACAATTAAATCCATGTAAATTACCATAATCGATCAAGTGAATAGTAAATGAAACCTTTATTTCCGGCTTATGACGTTGTTGCTGGGCCTCCCGCGAATTTTTGCGATGATCCTAGAATGTGCGGTGGTTCGGCCACTAGCGCCATTGGCTTAGAAGATGCTGGAACTGCCTGGAAACCACCGCCTGCTGCACGCAGTGCATACAAAACCTCGAATCTTCCTCGCACACAAATTCTTTTCTTCCTTCCTACTTCATACCACAAACAAACCTCCCTCTCACCACATTTACAATTGCTCTTCTTCTTCAACATCAAAAGGTTGAAGCTTATACCAATACCACTTAATACATCTTCACACACAGAGCAACGATGTCTGCGTACGTTGACCCCGCCAACAACACCCCTCCTTCTGACAACAATGTACTAACTGGCAACAGCATCGGTATCGATTTGGGTACCACCTACTCGTGCGTGGGTATCTTCAGAGATGACCGCATTGAGATCATTGCCAACGACCAGGGCAACCGCACAACCCCATCGTTCGTTGCCTTCACTGACACCGAGCGTCTGATCGGTGATGCCGCCAAGAACCAAGTCGCCATGAACCCCACCAACACCGTCTTCGACGCTAAGCGTCTGATCGGTCGCAAGTTCGCCGACGCTGAGGTCCAGGCCGACATGAAGCACTTCCCCTTCAAGATCATCGACAAGGCCGGCAAGCCTGTCTGCCAGGTCGAGTTCAAGGGCGAGACCAAGGAGTTCACACCCGAGGAGATCTCCTCCATGATCCTCGTCAAGATGCGCGAGACTGCTGAGGCCTACCTCGGTGGATCCGTCAACAACGCCGTTGTCACCGTCCCCGCCTACTTCAACGACTCCCAGCGTCAGGCTACCAAGGATGCCGGTCTCATCGCCGGACTCAACGTCCTCCGTATCATCAACGAGCCTACCGCCGCTGCCATCGCTTACGGTCTTGACAAGAAGGTCGAGGGTGAGCGCAACGTCCTGATCTTCGATCTTGGTGGTGGTACTTTCGATGTCTCTCTCCTCACCATCGAGGAGGGTATCTTCGAGGTCAAGTCCACTGCCGGTGACACTCACTTGGGTGGTGAGGATTTCGACAACCGTCTCGTCAACCACTTCGTCAACGAGTTCAAGAGAAAACATAAGAAGGATCTCTCGTCCAACGCCCGTGCCCTCCGTCGTCTCCGCACAGCATGCGAGCGTGCCAAGCGCACTCTTTCGTCCTCTGCCCAGACCTCCATCGAGATCGACTCTCTCTTCGAGGGTGTTGACTTCTACACCTCCATCACCCGTGCCCGCTTTGAGGAGCTGTGCCAGGATCTCTTCCGCTCCACCCTCCAGCCCGTCGACCGTGTCCTCTCAGACGCCAAGATCGACAAGACCAAGGTCCACGAGATCGTCCTCGTCGGAGGTTCCACCCGTATCCCAAGAATCCAGAGACTCATCACCGACTACTTCAACGGCAAGGAGCCCAACAAGTCCATCAACCCCGATGAGGCTGTTGCGTACGGTGCTGCCGTGCAGGCTGCCATTCTCTCCGGCGACACCTCGTCGAAGTCCACCAACGAGATCCTCCTTTTGGATGTCGCTCCTCTGTCTCTCGGTATTGAGACTGCCGGTGGTATCATGACTCCTCTCATCAACCGCAACACCACCATCCCAACCAAGAAGTCCGAGGTCTTCTCTACCTTCTCCGACAACCAGCCTGGTGTCCTGATCCAGGTCTTCGAGGGTGAGCGCAAGCGCACCAAGGACAACAACCTGATGGGCAAGTTCGAGCTCACCGGTATCCCACCCGCACCCCGCGGTGTTCCCCAAATTGAGGTCACCTTCGATCTCGATGCCAACGGAATCATGAACGTCTCCGCGCTCGAGAAGGGCACCGGAAAGACCAACAAGATTGTCATCACCAACGACAAGGGCCGTCTCTCGCAGGAGGAGATCGAGCGCATGTTGGCTGAGGCCGAGAAGTACAAGGCCGAGGATGAGGCCGAGGCCGGACGCATCGGTGCCAAGAACGCCCTTGAGTCGTACGCCTACTCCCTCAAGAACACCCTCTCCGACGCCAAGGTCGACGAGAAGCTCGACGCCGACGACAAGACCAACCTCAAGGCCGAGATCGACAAGACCGTCGCCTGGTTGGACGAGTCCCAGCAGGCCACCAAGGAGGAGTACGAGGAGCACCAGAAGGAGCTCGAGGCCGTCGCCAACCCTATTATGATGAAATTCTATTCAGGAAATGAGGGCGCGGCGCCCGGTGGAATGCCCGGTGGCGCTCCTGGTGCCACCCACGATGATGGACCGACTGTCGAGGAGGTTGACTGATTGGGCGGCGTCCGATTGTGTTATATCCGGAGTTATGGGAGCGATACAGGAGGCTGACGATGGGATGCTTTTGAGATAGCCATAGATAGCTGTCTAGTAATACAAAATGAATGTTTTATGACTTCAAATACTGGTCTAATGTTTTGTGTGATTTGTGTTTTGTTTTATGTGAGCTGTAACACTTACATGAATATTTGCCAGATATCCCAAGGTATGTTATAATCCGAGGTCATTGTTACCAGCCGGTGGCTGACCGAGTTCAGAGGGTCCGTAGAGGGACTGCAGACGCATGCTTTGGCTTTTTTTAGTCTTAATTAATTATATTACTATCGATTGGACGCTGTCCAAAGCTATACAAAAGCTGTGATAACAATTATAAATTAGTAAAAATACTAATTAAAGTATCCACGTTGTATATAATAAATAGTAGTTGCTATTGTCCCTTTATTAAATGGAATTCACTTCTACTTTAGTTGGTAGCTTACTTTCCTTTGTTGTTTTCGACCCTCTCTTACCTTGCTTTGGCTGTAGGTAGATGGCTTTCACATTCCTTTCATCAACAAACTATCTTATACCAACCCACAACCTCTTGTCAGCAACAGATCAGAACGATGGAGCGTATATCAGCTGAGTTATTGCAACTTGCACAGACAATAGCGCAAGATCGAGAGGTGTATACTTCAAGCAAAGATGTCTTGATCGCATCACATGTGATTGGCGAAGGTCTTATCGAACATCAAGGGCTTGACGACGAAGACGAAGAGCAACTACCAACAAGCACCAAACCATCACCAGAAATCAGCGATGACCCCGTGGATACAGACATTGAAAATGAAGGGAATAAGAGTGAGGATACCGTGGAGAGGCAGCGTCAGTTGGACGAGGAGTGTCAGCGAGCGATTACATGGCTCAATGGTCTTGGCGACGGTATCGTAAGTTGTTCTTATGGCGTTATCAATATTGTTTGCTTACATGCTATAGACGAATCTGCATCAGACACCAGCTGCTGGAAGACCAACTCTATGCCCGAACCTTGCGATCAAACCAAAGGACTACCAATATTCAGCTCTGGGGAAGATTGAACGCAACTGCAACGGGCCTTTGAAAGCCATTCTTGTTGGAGACCCTCCTGGACTCGGAAAGACATTCCCAGCCATGATGGCAATTGTCAAGGCCAAAGCAAACAATCCGAAAGCTCTGTTTTCAATCGTCGTTGCACCATCCAGCTGTGTGGAACAGTGGAGATCAGAATTTGCCAAATTTTTCATGCCTGTAAGTTTGTATGTGTAGTTCCAATTACTATATCATCTAACACGTCAGAAAAGGACACTGTGAAAGTCTTCATACTATCTGACTCCAATACATCACCAATGGAGCTGCTCAAACATGATGTGATTATCGTGTCATATTCCTTTGTCATGAGCCAGTACAGGAAGATGGGCGCCTATTTCGACGGAATCACAGCCGCAAAGAGAGACCCGACGACTGCGATATCACTCGAACGGCCAAACATCTCTATCTTCTCAGAGATTTTTTTCGATCAGGATGCAAGATACCCGTATATTGTTCTCGACGAGGTTACCGCGATAAAAAATTCAGAATCAGTAACTTTCGCTGCCGTTAAGGAGTTATGTCTCCTAGCAGAATCATGCGTGATGCTGACGGGCAGTCCGGTAGATAATACTTGGCTCGACCTATTTTCCTTCATCCGACTAGTGTCAGGCCATAATATCGATACTATTATAAAGATGGTATCTTTATTCTCGTCCAAATCCGCGAATGGCAGCATCCAGCCACCCATGGGAATGAAGTTAAGAAGGCTCTTTCAGCTCTTACATAGCTTCGTCATCCGCCGACCGACAGGGATTATTGACATCCCAGCTCTTCGCGAGGAAACGATTCAGTTCCAGCTTGAGAATGAAGAAGCAATACTCTCAAACGAGCACTTTCAGAAATACCGCAAGATTGTCAATATGAATGCAGGGAAAGGTTTCCGCGTAAACGGCAAAGGCACAATGCCCTGGACCCATCTCATGAATGCAATGCAGCACGCCTGTCATCCAGCTATGACGTTAATTATGCATATTGCAAGGAATCCGATCGCAAACGACAATGACCAAGCGTCCGCGGATGTTCTATATGAAGCAGAAGATATTGCGAAGTGGACTAAGTGGAGAGAAGAGTTGAAAGTCGACTGCAATTGGGAATCATCCCGGATCACAACTCTTATAAGAATATTCAATATGAGACGAGATATCGATCCCGACTGTTGTGTCCTCATTTTTGATGAAAGCGTTTACTTTTTAGACATCGTGCAAATCGCGTTAGAGAGCATGGACGACCCAGTCGAATGTCTCCGATACGATGGCCGGGAAATACCCCAGCGGCGAACAGGCATCCTCCAAGAATTTGAACAGGCAGCCGGTCGAAAGGTGCTCTTGGTTTCAAGAGAAGCTGGCGGGATCGGGCTGAATATAACCACGGCCAATGTGGTTATAATCTGCGGGCCCTGGTGGAAAACGGAATGGGAGACTCAGGCCATCAAGCGCGTACACAGAACAGGCCAGAAACGAGAAGTTGTTGCCATTAGAATGGTGGCATCTAACTGTGAACTGGATAAGTACAAGGCGAAGACTCGAGACCGCAAAAATGTGCACAATTCACACATCATTCGGGGAATTACGAGGGCAGACGGGGTAGTTCCCAAAATTTGGGACAACTTCTCGTGATCTGATGACACCGGGGAATGGATTATGGGGTATTGGCCTGGTTTCAACAAAGACAATGGTTACGATATTCTGGGCGAAGCGGAGAAGAGTCAAGCAGTACAGAACATGTGTCCCTAGCGATGGTATATGTTACGGGCATAGTGGGGGAGGCATCATAGGAATGGCAATGGAAATGAATTTGCTTATAACACTACTGCATGATCACTATGTGAACCCGATGCTTCTATAAATTAGCTTCTGTATTCCGCGAACTGAAGCATGAAGGCCTGAAAACACAGCACAAATAGGAAATAGCAAGAGCATCTACAGTTGACATCGAGAGCAAGTGGCAACAGGATACAACAATGGGTGCAAGTCAGTGTCGAGGAAAGGGGGAAGATGTTTATTCGGCGGACCCGAATTGTCATATTAATATTGTCTGAATCCATCTGGATCTTTCATTGACATTGACGATGTAATTCCCCTACTGCGAAATGGATGTACTGACAATGGTTGCATACTCAGTTTCGAGAGCTGAGAACGCTTGGCCATTGCTAGTTATTTGACCCCTTTCCATCACCCCCACAGCCAATATCTTAACAGCGTGATGTTGCGTGAGACGTTAGGGGAGGAACTCTTGATCTGGGCCCCCATCTTCATCTACGTCCTCTCCATCAAACAAAAAGTCCAAGTCATCAGTCTGCTCGTCATAAGACTTTGCTGGTAACTGAGCCAGTCGGATGCTTCGACGCACTCCCAGTCCTATTAAATATTATTAGTAAAGGTATTTTATTTTAGTCTCTTATACTTGCTCCACGTACCAACTGTAGGAGATGTCTCTATGCCAGTATTGGTCATAATGACAGCTTTATCATCTGGTGTGCCACTGACTCCACTCATGCCATCTCCTGTTCCTAGTGTAATGCTTGGCTTCATGCTCTTAACGGTGTTCTCCACTTTGATCTTCAGCTCATTGTCCGAGAATTTCCCCTTTTGCAAAAGTGAATATAAAGATCGTATCTCTTCAATTGACTCTCCTGTCAATCCATTCACTGGCTTTGTGACTTCAACCTGTGAGAGTGGGTTCGTGATGACTGCAACTATATCGTCTCGAAGAGTGTTCTGCATCTCATTGCTCTTAGTCGACTTGTCGCGGACGCCGCGTTTCTTTGGTGTTGCAACTACTCTTTCAATATCGTCAATGCTAGTACTCAAATTGACGAATGTCGAATCTTTGACTGCTTCCATTGTCCTGTATGTATATGCCGTCTGAATGAGAGAATGTGTATTTTAGTGCCGTAAGCCCTTGAGTGTGGATTGGTTGTGAATTAGTGAATATACGAAAGTAAATAGCACGTGTAGTTTGCATTTCTTTGTTGTTTGTTAATACAACTATCCACACTATTTACACGTACTCTATCTGTCCATATCAACATCACTTTCCCCACCACAGTCAAAATGTATGTATCTAACCCACAATAACCCAAACAACTTTATTGCTACAAAGTCAGTCTGACATCTGCTAGATCGAGGAGACGGAGAGAATCTCCAAAAACAACGTGATGTCAGACTCATTGAATAATTCTGTTGCTGGATCTTCTAACCCAGGAACTTCAACATCGGCCTCAGCTATCGTGCCAACTACACAGGAGCAGCGCCCTCTGGGCCAGCCACATATCGACATCGTGACTGACGGACACAAGGACATCGCAATGAGTGAGTTGCTGGAGAAAATAGTCATTGGTGTTCCCGGACGCCAACGATTTCAGAAGATCTTTGTTAGAAGATCAGGGACCGGTGGAAAGACCACCTTCGGGTATAAACCAGAGGAGGATGCTCCAAAAACCCAACCAATTTCACTACTCCCCACCATCGAAGAGATCCAGGGTAGGGCCGAAACCATGGAGTTCATGGTAGTGGGGGTTGTGTTGGCTGAAGATCCAGCAAAGTTCTCCACGAAAACGATGGGAACAAGCCGCAGCAAGAAACGCGAAGCTGACCGCACCGAGAGAGGGATTTTACCAGCGGAGCAGAACATTTTGAGGGCTATCGTCCCTACAACAGAGTTCATTGGGACTGGGAGTATCAAGTATTATGTCGCATGTCGACAACTCCACGGCCTCTGTAACATGCGCTTGATCAGCGCGGACGCAATCTTTTATTTCCCCGAGATATGGGAGGGTATTCCCGACGGAATCAAGGCAAAAGATCGAAGGCGTCTACTTAGTGCAGCTTGTAAGCTACACGCAGCCACAGACAAGCGCCCTCCTCAACGAACTACAGTCCCAGTCTCAGCCGAAACAGATGCTCCATCGAACCCAATTGCTGTTACGCCAGTTGTTAATGCAGCGAATCGACTCCTCCTCGAGTATTCGCTCTATGTGTTGTCCAAGGATCCAGCTGCGATTGGAGCACTACAGAAGACGCTGGAAGACCTATTGCCAGATTTACTGTCAAAGCCGAGCGACGAAGGAATGGTCGCTTTCTATGACTTCGGAGACGCCTTTGGGCAAGAGGATGCTGTGCAAGTAGTTGCTTCCATTGAGGTATGTGTTAAACTAACATAAAATCAACTGTTGTTACTAATAAATGCATAGGCTACTTACCCTTCTATTCCCAAGCTGAACCCTTCCCTGGTTGCCGATCTGCATGCATCAATCCGTCGCACAAAACTGGGGGGCAAACTCCCGTATAAAGACCTCATTTCCTTTCTCCTGTGGGGAAATGACCGAGCTGTAGTGGGCTGGCCGCCCAACAGACTTGATGAGGTCGTGAAGGGAATCATTCATGATATTAAGATATCAAACCAGATACAAAACATCACTTCGAGTAGGACGACAGCGCAGATATCGGACGGCGTCATTGACTACTCTCCAATATTGTCGGGTGTCCGCGTGGTGCTGTGCGAACAAATCGAATATTTAAATGCGCAAGGCACCGCACTGAGAGATCAGCACGGAGGAGTTGCAAGGCATGCATCAATCGACGATCTCATGCTCAAGATTGGAAACTGCGTCGATCGGAGCGCATTGAAAATGTACCAGGAACAAGTTTTTGCAATACATGCGGAGCAACTTGCAGCAGGAAATTCTGGGGGAGTGAAGTATGCAGAGGCATGTGTTGCGCTGATCGACAAGGCGCTCCAACTGAAGACATAAGAGCAAAGATTTTGCAATTTTTACTACGTATGCATATCTGCACTACCAACTGGCCCGGCGTCTTATCAAGGCTGGAATCGCGCAGGAAGACGACCATGGAACTCGTGGAACATACTGGCAATGAAGTCTGACTTGACGTTAAGTGGGTACATTGGGCAATGGAATGGAGCTTACTCTACACTACGTGTTCTCCTAACAGAGCGGTTGGCACACCAGGGGATGGGCGAAAGGATAATAGTAGTTTACATCGAGAGTGTCAAATGAGAACTTTTGTCTTGAATGATAAAAAACAATACTCGAAAGTACCTTATATATGCCATTTAAGTGACTGTTGTTTCTTGAAAGTGTTACTATCTTACATGTAATTAGACGTGTGTTTATCACAGTGTGGTATTGAGATGTCTGTGTCATTGTCTGTATTTGTTGCCTATTGTCAATTCCCTTTGACTACAAGCTATAATGTAACCCATCTAAGTCGAGCCATTGAAATTCCATGTAACTGCTCATCGATACGTCCCGCTGCCCCTCCCCTCCACTTGCATGACTTTAGACCGTTGGAGGAGGTCGAACGGAGTTGAAACCCCGGCAACCAATCTGAACAAGTTCCTGTCTTCTGGCTGTGCTTATCCCGGACTGTTCGGATATTTCAATTCCTTTAATCGCTGCGATCGTCTGAGCGATGAAGAAAGCTTGGTCGGCGCGATACATTGTTGGCAGTGTAAAACGGAATGTAACGTCTTTCTCAGATATTCCAAACTTCTTGCTGAGGCTACGGAGGGCCCTGAAGTCTCTCCATATGCGGGAGACAACAAAGTGTACTGTTGTTTTCTTTGGGAGCATCGATATGCTCTTATACCATGCCTCCACATGCTCGCGTATACCGCAATCACCACCGTGTGGCAGTTCTATTGGCACCATTGGTTCCCAACTTTCCATTATGCGAAGTTCGGTCTCGTCCATCATCGACATCAAGTTTACTTCGATCTGAAGTTCCGGCATTGTACCGCACATTTCCGCGTGTGCTTGGAAGGTCTCGGCGAACTTTTGAAGTGCATTTGTTGAGGTAAACGTAAACAGAATCTTCGGTGTGATGAGAGTCAATATCTCCTCCGCTAACTCCGCGACCTTCACGATCTCCTTGGAGAACATTGAACTTCTGCCACTCTTACTGATAGAGTCAACGAAGAAATGACAGACGCTATCCGAAGAGTTGATGATTCCATTGGCCACTGTCTTGACGATTCGAGTCTCTGGTTCCGTATCTTCCGGGAGCATTGCGAGTTTGTAGAGCTCGTTTCTCACTTCTGGTGGGAATGATTTGTATAGCGTTCGAGGTGCAGTCTTCACCCTTTTCGATGGGCGCTCCTATTTGAGTAAGTTAGTTAATCCCGTAGGCATATAAATAAATAGATTCTATTTACCTCATTATCCATTTCAGTGAACACCCAGACGAACGCGCAGATAATGAGTTTGAATAATAAAATGAAAGAGGTTGATACCAGAGACAGAAAGTAGTGTTTGGGTATTCTCCGTGTTGGTCGCAGTTTCCCTTTCGCTTAGTATATTCGAATTCACTTCGTTGTTTCTCAACTTCACTTTCATCTTCTACCCAACTCTCAACTTTGTAACGAACGCAACACCCACCTTCTTTCGTCCGTCTCCCATTTTATTTATTTGTCTACTCTGTTAAATATATACTTTTACCTTTTAATTTGAAGGTTGGACGGCGTCCAAACTACCAAAACCCATTCAGTTCGTTTTCTCCAGCATGGCTTCAAATGAGATAGTTGAAGCGATCAAACGACTGGAGGAACGCGTCACTGTTCTGGAAGACCAACTACATAATCAAACTCAATTGGGACTTCCGGTGAGCATATACGCTGATGACTATATATACCACTTAATATGTTAACAATATTTTAGGTCTCAAAGGGGAAGAAGAAAAGCAAGCGCACAAGGTCCGAAATAGACCGATCTGATGCAGAGGTAAGTGTTTCTTGAAACTTAACAAAGGACTACAATACCCAAGAATCTTCACCAAGAGAATATAGAATGCATACTTACTGTTACATATAGACCCTGGGGAAAGCTGTGAAACAAGAGCCTGGGGTGACCAGTGACGATGATGACCACAAGACCAGCATCGACGACACGAAAATCGCTACATATAGGAAATCCAACGTGCGGATTCTTCGGCGAACTGGGGCCGGGAAGCAGAACATGAGCGTCATTGATCGCATGAACATGTCAGTTGAAGATCTGATCAACGAGCTTGAGACTAGAAAGCCTGGCTCAAAGGCGTTTATTCTCAAGAACATCGATGCGCACAAGGCAGCAATTGACGACGGGACTTGGAAAGCTAATCGATGTTTCCAACTTCATCACCGCTGTGTAGGTGCGATTGTACAGGGACAATTCCCAAGACACCAGGTTTCCCCAACCTGTGGTTACTGCATCAGTCGCAGGGGGGGGCCCTGCCGGATACTCGCAGACGGCAACGATTGCGAACGATGCTCTCTTCACGACCAACTCTGTCTCACTTACGAAGATCTATCAGATATATACAAAAAGATGGAGGTAAGCGAGATTGGACACTGTCCAACTTGATCATTATACTAATCGTTTGTAGTCGAACTGTGTCGTCAACCAAGAGACCCTTGAGAAATGGCCACTTCTTAATGTTTGGCTCTCAACCCAAACCGCACAGAAGGTTGAGTACGGCGTACAGTTGGTCCAAGCACATATCAACGATCGTACAGAGACAGTTGAGCACAGACTCCCCGGTATTCAGCCATGTAGGCTCCATACATATACCGCAGAGTCTGTTAAAAAGAACAAGCCGATGCCGCGTGGGTGGGTCGCTATCTTCTGTAACGACCCAGTCATTCATCGACGCAACGTCCCATTCATAAACCTGCTTCGCTTTCGACATCTCTTGGAGGCAGTTAACAACAAAAACACCAACCTCATCAAGGACATCGTCGAAGGTCGGGGGGAAGTGGTACATTTGTGTAAGCCCATCAAAGGGCGCTATTGTTGGGAATGGACGCACACAACTTACGAGACATCTGACAAAAATGCAGTGCGTGACGCGTACTGCTTCACTGCAAGGCGGATCTGTGGCTGCCAACCCCCGTGCCTTTACAACGGTGAAGGAGGTCGGTTTGTACAGAACGTAAACCCTACTCTCCCTCAGTTTGGTGGTTGGAAACCCGCTCAGGGCCGCGAGATGAGAACTCGTTACACTACGGCTGAGCTTGGTGCTGTGTCCAATGACACAGATCTCAGTATCATATCCGCTGGGCCATCCCAGGCCATTGAACTCGACTAAGGAACGGAGTTGGGCTTGAGTGTTGCTGTTATCTCGTGGTTGCGTCTTGTGTCTCGCGAACTTGGGTCCGTTGGAGCTGTTTGTGGTTGGCTCGACTTGGGCTAGTCCTGGCTTCTCGTGCTGTGTTGCCGCTGTGGCTGGAGTTGGTTCTTCCTGTTGCTTCTTGTGGCTGGCTGGTGGAGCTTGGCGTTTGTCCCTGGCTGGAGCTTGGCGTTTAGTGGTTGAACTTTTGAAGGGCATGGATGGCGTTGCTCTTGCTTCTATGACTGGCTGGACTTGGGCGATTTTGATGGAATTGATGGAATTAATGGCGTCGGTGGACTTTGGGTTGCTGTTACCTTTACTCGCAACAAACATGATGGATGAACATAGTAGCTAGCAATATCAAACAGGAAGTAGATACAATACAATACAATACAATGCCATACGAAACACAGACCATGGCATTTACTGTGCCTGGCACGGTAAATCAAATTGATGTATATGGCATTCGAAGCACCTTTCTTGACAGCCTGAAATTCTACGGATCGGAGGGCGGTGCTCCAGGTGGCATGCCCGGTGCTGGTGGACCCGGTGGCTTCCCAGGAGGCGCCGGCGGCCCAGGTGCCACCCACGACGATGGCCCAACTGTCGAGGAGGTCGACTAAGCGCGCGGCTTTTTCGCTCTCTTCTCGGATGGGGTCAATTTATCACGTTTATTCGGTGTTCACTGGGGTCATCATGAATTGTAGACTTTTTTCTGCGGGCTTTTTTGCGTTTCCTTTTACCACGACGATACGATGAGAAAAAGCTGGTGCATTTTGTACTTGTGTATCTTGGAGCTTGCCGATAGGGCGGTTCCGATAATGAAAGTCGTTAAAACTTAGAATACCTTGGTTCCTCTTGTGCAATTGTGAAGTGAATTATGTTTTGAAATGTTTGAACTCTTTCCCAGTAGTTGCCAGTAGCTAACATCACTCCCAATCGACGTCGCCCATTCTCCCCCATGGTTCTTATTTATATTCTCTACGCGGGGATATTCTGACCAGAGTTCTTATACTGCCCTGTGGCCTGGACAGGGACTCTGCATAGGAGCTAGTGTTTTGAGCAACTCTTAATTAAAGCAAGGGCTCTCAGGCACTCAGGGCTACTCATATCGCCTCAGGATCCAAGAGACGGAGAGTATATCACAGTCACCCATAGTCTCACAACGGCTTACTAGACACTCTTGGCCCCTGGGATTTTTATAGTAGCTGTGAACAAAAGTACCGACGCTCGATTACTGGGGGTTACTTATGCTATGTTGAGAATCTGTCGAGGGGGTTTTGAGGCACCGTTTCTCAGAGTCGTAGTGAGGTTTGTAGACCGTCTCACTTGTCGAAGCTTTATGAGAGCCTCTAATAAAATATGCAGTTTTTAATTATCAAACCCCAAATTTTTATACACAGTCACCACCACCCGTATAATAACCTGTAAACACCCATGACCGCTCAAGAAATTCACAGCAATTATCAAGTATAATTTATATTTTTATATTTTTCTGGTGTATATATACATACGCTGTGGTGTACAGTATCAAACGAGACAGACCTGAGCATTGTGTCCATTGGTCCGTCACAGGTTATTGACGAATAAATTAAACTGCGTTCATTCGTTTTTGCATCGAACAGAACCGCTTCTAAAAGACATCTAACTAGCTGTACTTGCTGTTGTCGGTGCTCTGTCGTTGTTTGCTATCACCGTTGCCTTTCTGCCTGCTGTCGCTGCTTCCTGCTGTCACCATTGCTTCTGCCTCCTGTCGCTGCTTCCTGCTGTCACCGTTCTAGCTAGTTGTTGCTACTGTCATCCATCGAAGAAATGTGCCCAGTAACAACATGGCCCCCTAACAGCATTGCCAGAATCAGTTCTTCGGACAGCAGAAATGTCGCAGAATATTGAGACCCATCCTCTTGTCATTGGTTTTTGCTCATAAATTGATATTTTTATAATTAAGGTTTTTTCTCAAAAAAGTGTTTGCAGAGCCAGATAGCGTACCTATCAGTAGTGCTGCATCGTTGATCCTCATCTCCCGCGCCGTAGTACCGTAGCGCCGATAACCTGTTGAGGGGTTCCGGTTGGTGGCACTGCCCGGGAGCCTTTCCCGTCCCTCTCATCCAAACTTCAGCCTCGCACCGCAATTCTTCATCATTCATACGCATCCTGCTGAACCACGACTTCTGCATTGATCTAGCACTGATTTACCATCGTCTCTTTAATCCACAACTCGCTCAAGATGACCGCGTCCTAGCTCTCGAGCGTTGATTGCGAATTGCGTGGCGAGGGATGCCGCGTCTCAACAATACTCCGCGGGCATCGCGACCCTGGACAATCACAGATACATATGGTGAGGAGCTGAGGACCTTCTTTTGGCCGGATTATTTGTTGCCATGGGGTATAGCTGACCAGAAATTATCTAGGATTTATAGCGACATATCTCTCGATTTCGCCCGGACATGGGCACCCGTCACGATTACTTCACAGCCGACTGCCAACTTTTTCACGATCTTACAGGAATGCATCATATATACCCATACTTGCGAATCAATCATTCGACGGTCAGCCCCGAGCCAAAAATGAAGATGGCACATCAGGCCCCCCCCTACAAATAACCCGGCGCCACTGCGTCCTCCCTCGCACCCAGCGCCGTGACTTCCACAACTACTTCGTCACACACCTCCCCTCCAGCTCTCTGCACCCCGACTCCCGCTCGCCCCACCACAAACTCCCCCGGGCAGCCTCGACCCCTCACACTGGTGCCGGCCCTCCCCCAACTGCCGTCCCACCCTTAGCCGCCTCCTCACGCGACCTCACGGTCGTGCGTATCCCAATCCAGAGCGCCAAGCACCACTTCGGAGCAAAGACATCTCGCGGCACGCGTCCCTACAACGAGGACCGCTTCGAGGCCGGAACGATTGAGATTCCCGCCTTTGCGAACCGCGCACCGATCAGTCTGACCCGCAGCGATACCGGGTCGGGGCAGGGAGGTGGTGAGGCGACGTCGGCGGACAGTGCGAGCGGAGACCCGCAGGTGTTTTACTTTGGGGTGTTTGATGGGCATGGCGGGTCTGAGTGTTCTGAGTTTTTGAAGCATGAGTTGCACAATTATGTGGAGAGTGCGGCAAAGGAGTTTGGGCTGCAATCGAGCCTGAAGAGGAGCCCGGACTCAATGGAGGATCCGGCAATGGGGGCCGCGGTGCCGGAAGTGGGCGTTGCGACTGAGGGAGACCTGTCGAAGCAGGGGAAGAAGAGCTTGAATGCTGTGAATATGAAGTCGAAAGAGGAGACTAAGCCACCTGATACAAGGAGCCCCAAGGAACAGGTGGCGAAGCGTCCACCGGATGCTGAGCGTCTGAAGTCCGAGGACCCGCTGAAGCAGCGGATGGATAGGCCAAGGGCCCTCGAGCTTGAGTCGACTCTCCTTGATCAGTGGAAGAGCACGGTTGGGGGATACTTCCGGCGATTCAAACCGGACTACTTTGATGTCAAGGTCAAGTACCAGCATCGGAACCATAAGACAACCAGCGAGCCCGCCAGCCCAGCGGCTGAGCCCTCTGCGCCCTCTATCGAGACAGTGCTCATGTATGCATTCCTCCGCTGCGATCTCGACTTCATCATCGCGCAGGCCTCCAAGCCTGACAAAGAGTCCATCGCCGACCTTCCCCTCAACAACGACGAGGTCCTCGGGCGCCCCTCCCAGCCCATTCACAGCATCGGCGGCCCAACACGCTTCAAAGGTGGCTCCACTGCCTCTGTTGCCATGGTATCAACCCCAAGCCCGACACCCTTCTGGCACCCGAGCTCACCTTCTACCCTCCTCGTCGCCCACGTCGGAGACACTCGCATTCTTCTGTGCGACACGGCGACTGGTCTCGCCATCCCAACGACAACCAACCACCACCCTAGCTCACCAATCGAGAGCACGCGCCTGCATCGCTACGCTGCGACATTTGTGACTGACTCCTTTGGCGAGGAGCGCATGTCTGGACTGGCCAACACACGCGCTTTTGGTGATATGAAGTCTAAACGCATTGGTGTCAGTGCCGAGCCGGAGATTGTGCGTGTTGCGCTTGCGCCGGCGCAGTATAGCTTCCTCGTGCTGGTGTCAGATGGAGTGTCTGGGACACTGACGGACCAGGAGATCGTGGATGTGGTGAAGGAGGCAAAGACACCTGAACAGGGTGCGCAGGATGTCGTGACATTTGCGACAGAGACGACCAAGGACGGCGATAATGCGACGTGCCTTGTTGTGCGTCTCGGTGGCTGGGAGAGAAGAGCCGAAGGAGGCTCAGGCAGCCTAGGGACGAAGGAAGTAAGGGATTTCAGGAGGCAGGAGGCCACCGATCCCAGGCGCAATAGGAGGTAGGGGGTACATGGTTGTGATATTGGGATGTGGCGTTTGGCACACGATGAATTTTGGAAACTAGCGACATTATACACAACGCTTGATATCTAGGTGAGTACATACGCTTCAATATACATAAACCGTACACGACGATATACATAGTCCGTATTCGGCAGTGGTGATTTCCCCATGCTCTTCCCAAAAGTGACGGCAGTCATGCCATCTAGACAGTCCAAAATATGCACTCCGAACACCACATCAACACTTATCATACAGCCCACACCGCCCTCGCCCCTATACCGTCCCGCTATTCCTTCCCTCCCTCCTCTTCCTCTCCCTAACGTTCCACTCCTCATCACTCTCCCCCGGCAACAACTCCTCCACCCCCTCCGAAAACGCCTCTCCCCACTCCATCTTCTTCTCCCTCCCCTCCCATACATCCTCACTACTGGGCCCAACCTTATACTTCAGCGCCTTCTTCCGGTAATGCTCCTTAATCATGTCCTCCCGCTGCCCCGCATAGCTCTTCGACCTCATGCAGAACCAGAAATCCTTCCAGTGGTCGCTGCATGACTGCATTCCGCCATATCGGTAGACGGCGTTGAATTGGCCGCCGAGCGATTGGCAGTAGAACGCTGAGTCAAAGGCATCGCGACAGGACATTGTTGTTGGGTACAGGGAGTCTTCGACGTTGAGCTCGCTGTCGGGAGTTGCAGAGCCGGGGGTATCTTCCATAGGGGCTCGGGGGGTGCGCTTGAATATGGGCTTTTTGGGCGCGGAGGCCTTGTTCTCGGCGTCGAACTCGGCCAGTGCGGCTTGGAGGTCTTGCTCGGCGATTTGAGCTGGTGTGAGTGGTTGCGAGGGGGTGGCAGGAGGAGGAGATTGTTGTGCGGGGGTGGACGTTGGTTGGGAAGCCGGCGCTGCAGCATCAGCTGGGGTAGCCGCGGAACTCCATAGCCAGCCCATTGTCGATATTGTGGGATGAATTGGCGAGAGGTTGTGCAGTTGATATTGGGATGAGGCTGAAGCTATCTCGGAAATTCTTGGGTTTTATGGGATACCACGTGACTGACTAGAATGAGCTTCAGCCTTGCGGTGGAGGCTATGACCTCATGCGCGAATGGTACCTTGGGTAAACCTGTGGTGGCTTTAGCTGTAGACCCTGGACCCACGATTTGCATATCAAAGAGAAACACATTCATTAAGTGGCTACCTATCCTTTCGCGCCATGCGATCTGAGCTGTAAAGACACATCAGATCGCGGCTACCAGCAAGATGAGCGTCCCCGCCAGGCGCGCGGTGTTCAATCCCACCAGCATCCCGGAATTGAGACCGCGACGAGCGTATATCCAACCGGCGAGGACGATACCAGGACGACCACCTGCGGGGAGGCCGAAGAATTGGTCATGGAGGGTTGTGAGGAAGGAGAGTACGGAGGTGGGGGAGAATCACTCGGGGCACATTGAGGCGCATACCAATGAGGGCATTCTCTTCTTTGACAGTAGGTCCCCCGCCCGTTCCTGCGCCGCAGATGGCAGACTAACAACATCCAGGTATATTTCCTCTGCGATTTAACTTTGGAATGCACTTAAGATCGCCATTTTTTAGGCATAGAAACCTACCGGAGCTCCTTGAGCGCTTCAACTCTCACTCGCTCGCGGCATTGGATCCTATGGTCATGGTCAAGCGTGCCATACCAGAAAACGTTCCGATTAAAGTGACTGAGATTTTACCTCGCATCAAAGATGGCGGAGCGTTTGTCAAGTTCTCGCACCCGGATGGTGTCACGTCGCAAGAAGTTGAGAGTCTCATTATCGGGTACTTGAAGGAGAAATACGTCCGGCCGTGGTTCAACCCGCTGCGGCCTATGAAGGCGAATCTTGTCCGCGGAGTGCCCTGGCTGGAAGATCTCCACCGCTTCCCAAGCTCAAGAATCAAGGTTGAGTTTGCGCCCACAAAGCCGGGTGGTGAGGCAGCAGAGCTGTCGCAAGAGACCCTGTACAGTCTATTCCGTCGCTACGGGATGCTCGCCGAGATCTCCTCGCAGCCTGCGGACTCAAAGGTCTTGCCTAGGTTTGCAACCCTGGACTTTGCGCGTCTGCGAAATGCTGTTATGGCAAGGAACTGCATGCATGGATTCAAAGTCTTGGAAGAGGCTGGAGGAGGAGTTGGTGGAACGCAACTGCGCTTGTCGTATGAGCAGAAGATCAAGGCGCATATGATTCGCGACTGGATCATGGGGCACCCAAGGATTTTTATTCCTCTTATGGCGGCTCTCCTGGGAACGCTTGCTGTCGCAGTCTTTGATCCCATCCGGACATTCTTCATCAAGGCCCGTGTCACGCATTCTCTGAAGATCAGGGACTCGAAGATATACAAGTGGTTCAGCAGTCAGGCAAAGGATATCTTTACATTTAGGCGCCATTCTGAAGAAGCCGGACTGGGCGCTATCTGGGATGACCGCAAGAAACTCATTGACCAGCTCCAGACCTGGATGTTGGAGACCACGGACACGTTCATTATCGTACAGGGCCCACGTGGTTCCGGGAAGAGGGAACTGGTGGTTGATCAGGCATTGAAGGACCGCAAAAACGTCCTTCTCATCGACTGCAAACCTATTCAAGAAGCTCGTGGCGATTCTGCGACAATCAACTCTATGGCACAGCAAGTTGGTTACCGACCTGTGTTTTCCTGGATGAACAGTTTCAGCAGTCTGATCGATTTGGCCGCACAAGGCACAATCGGCGTAAAGTCCGGCTTCTCAGAGACCCTGGATACGCAGCTGGGCAAGATCTTATCAAACACCGCCACGGCACTGAAGCAAATCGGCCTCGAAGACCGGGATAAGCACGACAAGGATGCCACGATGACCGACGACGATTACCTCGAGGCCCATCCAGAACGTAGACCAACAATCATCATCGACAACTTCCTGCACAAGAACGAAGATTCGTCGATTGTCTACGACAAGATTGCCGAGTGGGCAGCTGGCCTAACCACTGCAAACGTCGCCCACGTCATCTTCCTTACCAACAACATCTCCTACTCCAAGTCCCTAGGCCGCGCGCTTCCAGACCGAGTCTTCCGCCAAATCGCCTTGGGAGACATCACCCCCGCCGCCGCAAAACGCTTCGTAATCACCCACCTTGACAGCGAAGAAGACCCCACCGGCAAAGACTCCAAGATCTCCGATGGCCAACGCCGCCAAGACCTCAGCGAGCTAGATGCCTGCATCGACGTTCTCGGCGGCCGACTAACGGATCTCGAGTTCCTCGCTCGCAGACTCAAGACTGGCCAGTCGCCACAGCTTGCTGTACAGGAAATCATCGAGCAGTCCGCTAGCGAGATTATGAAGATCTTCCTCTTGGCTTCGCGCGGCAACGACCGTGAAGACCGCACTTGGAGCCCCGAGCAGGCTTGGTTCCTGATTGAACAACTAGCTGACGCAGAGGCGCTGCGTTACAACGAGGTGCTCCTCTCAAACACCTTCGCGTCGTCACTGACACCCTCGGCGAGCAATGGGGAGTCCGTCCTCAACGCGTTAGCCCAGGCGGAACTCATCTCCATTAAGACTGCTAAGGGACGTCCGGAGAGCATCCGCACGGGGAAGCCAGTGTACCGCGCAGCATTCAAGGCGCTGACGGAGGACAAGGTGCTCAAGGCGCGGATGAACCTTGCGATCCTGACGGAGCTGGCGAAGATCGAGGGGAAGAGCATTGATAAGGCTGAGGCGGAGCTGGCGATTATTTCGGGGATGCCGAAGGTGCCGTCGCAGGTTGCGCCTCGGGTGCAGTATTTGCTGGAGAAGGTGGCGGCGAGTCAGAGGAAGGTGGAGAAGTGGGATGCGGAGATGGGGGCGTGGAAGAAGGTGCTTATGGCTGAGTATTAGGTGGGTGGGATGGGATGGGGTGATGAGGGGATAAGGGGTATTGGTATCCCCACTCGGTTCTTTAGGATAGAGGATGTGTATATATGTACAGATAGTACAGGAGATGTGTATTTGGAGATGAATCTAACTTTGAGATTCTACGTGCGGTCTGGTAGTTTGAGACGAAGTGAACCGGTCAAAATCTACCCTGAATGGGTATATATAATCCTCTTTGCTTAACGGCCCTCAGTCCTCCAAGCACCAAATTTCGCCCACATGCGGCTATTGCATTTCCTGGAGTGGCGGATCGTGTGGCACCAATGAAGGAGGGAATCATAGAGAGAAGCGTGGTATTCGTGACTAGCTGTGGTTGACGGACGAGGACCTGACGGTGAGAAGGCTGATACAGTGAGAAGACTGCGCCGGTAAGAAGGCATCCACGAGAAGAACTGCACAGGTGAGAAACTTACAGTAACGAGAAACCTATACCCGCAAACTTGTGAGCGCCAGCAAGTATACGACATGGCCCACCTTTGTGTCCGATACGATATCTACAAGCAGGCGATATCTGATGTCTCGTAAACTGTCCTTTGATTGTTGCACCTGTGCAGTGATGGCGAGGCCGAAAACACATTGAAGTTGGAGTTCCACGTCTTATCTTCGATTGGGGCCTCATGCTCTACCCCAGACACATTGTCCCCATACACCCCTCCAGCCACTTCGGCCCCTGATCCCCTTTCTCAAAGAACGTCCCATTAAATAAGTACAAAAAGTGTGGATGATGGGTGGTGTGTACTGTACAGTACAGTACAGTGCGTAGACGACAAAAGATTCCAAAGATATTCGTCAGGACATCGGGGCTAGGACGCAAGACGACATTTTGGGTATAGAATAAAATCAGAGGCATCAACCAGGAGACTCTTGAGAAATGGCCATTGCTTGATGTCTGGCTCTCGACCCAGACGGCACAGAAGGTTGAATATGGCGTGTAGTTGGTTGAGGCACACGTCAACGACCGTACGGAGACTGTTACGCCCAGACTCCCCGATATTTAGCCATGTAGGCTCTATATCCAATGCCGCGTTGCTAGATTGCTATCGGTGAGAAGACTGCATCGGTGAGAAGACCACGCCAGTGAGAAACCCCATCCGTACTCACCCTCCCCGCCCTCCCTCACCTCAAACCCTGCACCGCCTCACAAACCCACAGACTCACTTCTCCCAACCGACCCCACCGTACCAGTTGGTTGGCTCGTCTTCTTCTGTCTACAGGTGCAATCTCGACCAGCCAGCTGGCTTACTTTATAGTAAGCAACACACACACGAAGACTAGACCAGGAACAAGAGATGCGCAATCGAGCTATCCCAATCCTAATCCCATTAGCTAGTTAGCTTGTTTTTTGACCCATCATGGTCGGGGGTATGAGTAGAGAGGAAGGGAGGAGGGGCCTTGAGACCTCGCGAGGATGTGGTAGGGGAAAGAGCAGTTGCACGTATATCTCATTCGTGAGATGGCAATGGGCGTGGTAAATATCGTTATCGTAGCACTCAGTCACAATGCCTTCATAACGTGCATCCCTGCACCGAGGGACGCACCCCGTAACGGGACAATATTAGTTACTTTGAATTCAATTGATTATAAATTTATGAGTCCGTTTAAAAATCCAGTATTTTTGTGTCATTCATGTTGTGTGACCACTCCTGAACAATCCAAACCCCAGTTATTCTGAAATTTACTATCATGTTGGCGCTGTTGCGCTTAGTTACAGAGGACGTCAATTTGAAGTATAATAGGTCCCCTCGACCTACAGCACCACCACAGAGCTTGTCGCACCTTTCAAACTCATATGACACTTTGATCTGGGTTTCCGAGCCTTAACACGATGCTTAAAAATCATTTTCAGCCTTGTAGTGACCAGGGAGTGCTGTGTCATGCAACGCTACCACATGCACAAGGCTGCGATGCGCAATCCAGTCACGTGGTAGAGTTACTGTCCATAGTGCAGGGTATGATTCCTGCAGAACACCCAAGATTCTGATTGTTTCCACAATCCCTTGGAAACCCGACTTCCCCTGTATACACACTTGGAAACCACTCTCTCAACCCACAAAGTAAGGTTCCCAAACCAGCGAGCTAAATTTGGCTACCAGAGCACAAGGATTCTGCTTACCGGATGCAGTGCGCAAGGTGCTGCCTCGCGACCCTCACTCACTCACTCGACCGCTAAGGCTTACAGTTACGGCATGAGCCTACTCAAACTTGAATTGCTATCATAACGCTATACGTTCATAATGTTGGCTTCAATCTGGTCCTTCTTTGGCTGGAAAGAAGAGAAAACTAATAGAGAGCTAACTCCTCCACCCGTCACCATCACTGGGATCAGGATACCAGCCGACGGGACTCCCGCTCATCTCCTCTCACTTACCACGATCAGTGTGTCTGAAAATGTGGACAGCTTCCTCTTCCATGTTCCCGACTTGCGTCAGTTTTGGAAGACAGAACGAGCTTGGCGCTATCGCAACGTACAAAGATTTGAGTTTGAGCAACAGCGGTACTCATTGTGTAATGGGATCTATTACGCCTTCTCCTCCTTTGACATGGACGATCTGCCAGAAAATTTGTCTCTTCCGACCTGGATTAGCAGTCGTCGGCGCACCGTGTATTGCGGAGATGTCTTTTGGGTCAAGATGGCACCACATGAGTGGGGAGAACATGGTTGGGCTGTCTATGAAGATATAGGGCCAGAGTTTCTGGATGTGCTGGCTGAAGGGCCATCCGTACGCCGGTAGCAATGACGATGGAAGGTTTTGCAAAGTTATGCTATACGCCCAGACTTTCAGTATTCAATTCGTTATTCTTGGAATCAATACTGGAATCAATACGCTGTTGTTTGTTTGGGTAACACTTTATGCGCCTTGGCAAATTTTGTCAAGCAGGTGGAAGCTTCCACGGTAGCAGCGTTTGAAGAATGCACGTCTACTTTGGTATGTATTATCTACGCTCACACCAGAATCATTTCCTGCTGCGAGCCTAGCTTGTCCTCTTAATACTTCTTGACACGAAGCCATGTTCCCTGTTTTATTTAACACCATGAAGCCTTTGCTGTAGTTTTTTTGCATTGAACTTGCACGATTGCCAGCCTTGCCAGGTGTGTTGTAAGCGAATTACATTATAGAACCTGGGAGGTATTATTCTCCATGGCGACCATGCATGGATTTGCGCTTTATAGCCGCCACAAGGCTGATGACGATCTCCCATATTGTAGCGGGGCCTTAAAGCATAGATAAGACTCTCTTATAGGTACTAGGAGTGACAAGAGTTTTTGGTGATGCTGTAGCTCGAGGGGTTCTATTACACTTCGAATTGACGCCCTCTGCAATTAGGCGCGATAGCAACAACGTGACTGT
This sequence comes from Pseudogymnoascus sp. BL549, assembly GCA_001630585.1. Taxonomy (NCBI): domain Eukaryota; kingdom Fungi; phylum Ascomycota; class Leotiomycetes; order Thelebolales; family Thelebolaceae; genus Pseudogymnoascus; species Pseudogymnoascus sp. BL549. Next base: position 8,874 of record LNAR01001983.1, on the reverse strand, counting down.
AAATTCCAGAGTAGCTGGGGTTGGTCTGTTCAGGAGTGGTCACACAATATGACTGACACAAAAATACTAGAATTTTCAATGGACTTACAAATTTACAATCAATTGAATTCAAAGTACCAATATTTTGTCCCGTCACAGGGTGCGTCCCGTGATGCAGGGATGCACTTTAGTCACATAATCAGTCAGTCACACAGTCACACGGAAGCGGTAGAAGAAGTCAAAATCCATCAGATCACCCAGTCCATTGCTCATAACCCCCCAACTAAACATATCAACCCCTCCATCTCTCCACCGCCTTTAAAAAAACAATCTTCAACTCCCCCAATCACCAGAAACGGTCACCCTCCATCTCCGCCCTGCCCTTCCCCGCAAAAGCAAAAAAACGCAGTATTTTTTTAACCTCCCCCAATTTCCCCTTTCCCGGAATAACCCCCCCATCCAGCATCCAGCCGAAAACAAAATTACCGGTGTGTGCGCGAGACACAAAAGTTTCGTCTTGTCTGAAGGGGACAAAAAAGTCGCGAGCGAGCAAAAAATAAAAGACATTCCGAAGAAGAAAGTATAAAAACCGCAAAACCCGTGCGGGAGGAGGAGCAGAAAAGATCGAGGTCCCTAGGGGAGAGGGAGGGCGGAGGCGGGGCGAGCGCAAAAGATTTCAGGCGGGAGCCAGAAACGAGGGGGGTGGCTGAGCAAAAGCGGAGAGGGTTTCCAGCGCAAATTATCTTCAAGAAAAACGAATCCCTAGAGGGAAGTTCCCTTCTGGAGCTGGCATTTTCGTGATGGACGTTGGTACTAGTAGTGACAAAATTACAGATTTTTGGATGGTTTGCTTCGTAGGCTGGCGTCCGTTCCGCGCGTGCGTGCGCGCGCGACGTTTTGGAAAACAAAAAGCGGAGGTGGTTTGGGGTACGTCCCCTTTATTGCGATAAAACCCATGAACGATTGGGGAACAAATAACTCTTTGGAAAAAAGGCGGAAAAAATAACATTTGATGGTAATACACACAGATCTGGAATGGCCTATTGAAATCAGGAGCTTGGGATCCAACGCAAATGTGTTGTGCTGGAAGCCGCGCCCAAATTTTTCAATGGCATCCTAGATCAAACGGCAGGCAATGGCCACCTAATGTTGGTAGTTGTTGCCCCAGCCGCCGCGCTGCTGCTGGTTGTTGCCGTAGTAGCTACCGGTGAAGCCCTGGCCTTGGCCGTAGCCGCCGGCGCCGCCGTACTGGCTGCTCTGGTGGCCCTGGCCCGCAGCCTGGTGAGCGCCGAGCCCGCCAAGAGCACCGTACTGGCTGCCGGTCTGGGCGCCGTGGGCGGTGTGCTGCTGCTGCTGAAGGTGGCTAGGGTATCCACCGTAGCTCTGTTGCGAGGACTGCGGGGGCGGCAGAGTCGACTGGCCAGGTGCGGTGTTCGCAGCTGATCCAGGGCGAGCGGCCTGCGCGGTCGAAGGAGCCGGGCCGCTGGCCGACTTTGCATCTCCGAACGACTTCAGGTCGTCACCGGCACCCTGCTGGCTGCCTTGTCCGTATTGCTGACCCTGGCCCTGGTAAGAAGAGTTTCTTCCAAAGGCATCAAAGCCGCCGCTGGCCCCGAGGGGCTGGGCTGCCTGGGACTGCTGGGAGCCACCACGGGCATACTCATTAAGACCACCTCCGACAGCGCTGTCACGGCCGTGAAGAGACGACTGGGAGAAAGCTCCGGCAGTGGCGGGAGACGAGGCGTGGTCGTACGGGGCCTGAGGAGACATGCCGTACTGGTGGGGCTGGTTGTACATGCCACCCTTTCCACCGTATGGGCCGGCACCGTAGTTGCCCTGGCCGTAACCTTGCTGGTAGTTGTTCATGTACGCAGCGTAATAGGGGCTGGAGTAGTATGGGTTTCCATATGGGTACTGAGCACCTGGCTGTCCCTGAGGCTGCGAAGGATGAGCCTGCTGAGCCTGGGTAGTCTGAGCAGCCTGCTGGGCCTGCGCGACTGGGTTGGGAGTGGTGTGTCCGCTGGTCTGGGCCTCACCAGCTGTGGCATATCTCGATTGGGTCTGCTGGGCAGAAGATTGAGGGAAGGGAGAGGCGGTGTCGGTGGGCGGGGCGTTGTATCCGCTGAAAGCACGCTGCTGGGTGGATGGGCCATCCTGGGCGGCACTCTGCTGCTGGCCGTACTGTTGGCCGTAGTAGTTCTGGTACGCATGGCGTTGCTGGTCTGCTGTGTAGTATTGCGAGTATTCGCTAGGGGCAGAGGAGAAGGCACCAGCCTGGCCAGTTTGGGCCTGGTTTGGCTGGTTGGGGTAGCCTTCGTATTGGCTAGCCGCCGCTGGGGCTTGCTGGCTGAATGGGTCATAAGGCTTCTGGCCAAAGGCGGACTGCTCCTGTCCGGCAGGCTGGCCGTAACGGCCATACTGAGAGTATTGGCCGCCTTGGGAGCCCTGCTGAGACATGGACTGTGCGCCGGGGAGGGGAGTAGGAAGGCCAGGCGCGGCAACTGGGTGCGGTGCAGCAGGGAGGCCTTGGGACTCCTTCGCAGTTGGGAGACCCTCGGCGGCAGCCTGTGCGGGTGCGGGTGGCAGGGAAGCCCTTGGGTGGGCAATTGGAGAGTGCTGGGGAGGCTGGGCACGTGTCTCTGGCTCCTCACGGTCGCCATCAACATCTTCCTCGCCGGCACCTCCCAAGCTGAAAGCACCGAATTGAACCGCGGCGCGGTCAACTTCGCGGTTGCCTGGCATACGGACAGCCTCTTCCTGGTCGAGAACGCGGCGCTGGTAGCTGGGAACGCGTGGTGTAGGGCCAGTGGCCTTCATAGCCGAAGCCGCAAAGCCACTGGCTGCTGGGCGTGCAGCAGCGGGTTGGCCCTGGAGACCCGAGTATGGTGTTCCGCTTGTAGCTCCACTGCGAGGATCCCATGAGCTCGCGGCGGTGCTCGCAACAGTTGCAGTTGGCGCAGGTCCCGATGCATCCAAGACTTGCTCCAAGTTTGTCTCCGTAAGTTCGTCCTTCGATGGTGCAAGTGCAGCATCAGTCTCGGTCGATGGAGCCTCAGCTGCCGGTGCCTCCTCCTTAGCAGCCTCCTTGGTCGCTGCTGCTGGTTCAGCAACTTCGGCCTTTGGTGTTTGTTGGGTTGCTTCGGGCTCGACTGGTGCTTCGGGCGCAGCCTTCTCGGGGGCCCTGTACAATGGAAGTTAGCAAAGGTCAATGAATTAATAGCTGTGAGAAGGTAACCTACTTCTCTGCTGGGGCCTCCTTCTTGACTGGCTTTGGTGCGGGCTCGGGCTTGAACATGCTGGCCCAGGTCCTCTTTCCATCCGGGATCACGGTCGATACAACTGCCTTTGCGATGTCGGCTGCACCTCCCCACGATTCTGTCTCTGGCTTGGACTCATCCGACGAAGCTGGGGCCTCCTTAGTCGAGGCATTCCAGATAACCGACTGATCAGTTGGGACCGAAAGAGGAGCGGCCGGCTTTGTGTGTGTGCCGTTTGTCACGGTTGCCGCACCGCGACCTCTTCCACCACGAGCACGCTCACTGCTGCCTCGTCCACGGCCACCACGCCCACTATCCGCGCCGCTTCGTGCAGCGCGTGGCGCGTCGGTTGCAGATGCCTCCTTGACCTTGGACTTCGATCGATCCTTCTTGGGCTTCGATACCTCTCCCCACTGTGTGATCGTGCCTAACCAACACGTCAGCATTTCGACTCACAACAACCTCAACCGCAGAATCAAAATATCATCGCCAGGTGAAGGTGATAGACGCAAGGTCACTTACCATCAGTAATCCTCTCGACTGCAAGCTCTAGATCGCCACCGGTCTCTTGCAGAGCAAACACAACATCCTCATCCGTCCAGTCTGGGTACATCTCCTTGATGGTGGCGACCTTGGTACCGTACTGCTTCTTCAACAGACCAACGCCTGCATCGCCTTCAATTGATGGCGCAGATGCGCTGTCTGGCCTGTCGCCGTTGGTTGCGTGACTTCTTCCACCACGACCGCTACCGCCTCTCGAGCCAAAACCGGCCCTGCCACCGCGCGAAGCGCCTCTGCCTCGCGGCGCAGATGGTCTTGATTGTACCTCAGACATGGTATGAGGTTGTGTGTATTGACAGGCAAAGTGGGATTTGGTTTACACTGTCAGGAAGGTTGTTGTATTTCGGGAAAAGGATGTGGTTGTGGAATAAAGAGTTACGAAGATGCTCGCGTAGGGGTTGATGAAAGAATCAGGTAAGTACAGTCAAGTTAGGTAGGAGAGGGAAGAGCTAAGGTTCCCGTCTCGCCTGAGCCTCAGAAACAGCCCCCAGCAAGTTAGCAAACGTGATAGATCGTACGGGAAAGAACGCGAAAAACGCGAAGATATAGAAGGGTTGCAGGATCAAGAGGAGTCAGTTTGAAAACAGAGAGTTTATATCTATATTACAGTTTAATAAATAGTAAAAGGGAAGCCATCAAGAGTACATTTTTCATCGGAGAGAGCGAGATTCTGTGACTGCGCACTGTTGTACTCTACATCACTGTACAGGCCCAAACTATGCGCTAAGCCTAAAAGGAACAAAGACTCAGAAATATTTCTGCTCTAAGCCTCCTGACGCACTAAATGCGGATACAGCACGTGACTGATGACCGAGGTGAGGTGTACCATCTAGAAATGGACAATGTACGAGTACCGATGCAATTTAACTTTTCTCAGAGGTGCAAAATATCAGGTCAAAATTGTAATTCAGCCTATCGGGGTATTATTACACATTATGGTGCCCTGTTGAGTCTCAGTTGTCAAAGAAATGTAAGAACTTTTTGTTATCGGATTGTTACACACCAACTGCTCGTTCTTCATATGCTTATATTTGGTGGTGGTGGGCGGGTGGGGCGAAAAGATAATCCGGATTACCACACTACTGGTGTTACTCTGCTTTACACGCCTTCACACGCTTCGCCCTCTACTGCCTGGAACCATACTCATACTCGAATAGTCGAAGAACATCCACCCAATTCCTAATTTCCCGAGGCGTCCATCTTTGTACGCCGTTCTGTTGACCTGGATACATCGCCAGTTGGGCAATAAAACGACGTGGAAGCCTCCTTTGGTTGCACGACACATCTACCCTCCGCGGGCACCAGCCCGATTCGACTACACTCAACCCGCTACCCCTCAACATAACATACACCACCCATACAAGCCACAATGGTTCAGCCGTCGCCCCATCTCCTGCTACGACCAGCAGCAACACTGGCAGCAAACTTCAATATCTTCGCACATCCCAAGGTCCCGTTGACCCCGAACGAGTCGAGGCAACTACTCAACGCCCTGACGACTTCCTTCCGGAGACAACTTGCCGAAGAACACGACACAAGGACACCGAATCCTGCCCACAATGGCCCCGCATCAGCAGCCACTACACTGAGCTCGAGTTCCCCGAAGAAGCGCACGCCCCGGCAAAATGTGACGCACACCGACCGCCATTTACACGATGTCCTCAGCAATCCCCTCCTCTCATTCCAACCGCCTCCGACACGAACGGGCCAGAGAGACCCTATGGACGTGTTTGATGAAGCATGCGCCAGAGGTCTGATGGACGCTAGCCGGGCAAGAGCCTGTCTACAAGGCAAAAGAGTGTCACTGGGAGAGACCCCAGAAGAGCAGCGAGCAGGGATGAAGACTTCAGGTGCCGGATTGAAGGTCTTACAGTGGCTGTTGTCGACCGGAGTCGAGAGTGATGCCTCGTGGCTGCAGCTAAAGGGTAGAGGCCCTGCATGGGGGAAGGATATCATCTTTGACTTCCTTGTTCTCGAGGGCAGGCAAGAGGCTCTTTGGGAGCTTTTCGAGCGTTACGCGGCTCTAAATACCGGAGACGAACGGAATTTCTTGTTCCAACTAAGCAGGAGTCTGGCCCAATACGTATCCGCGGATGCGGGGCTTGAAAGTGTGATCAGGGCCAACGAGATTCTGATCAAAGCGGAAACGCCATTGGAAGCCCGCCTGAGAATACTGTACCCCGCTGTTTCTCTCTTGGTCAACTACACCAAGACCAACACGGCAGAGAATGTTCAACGCTCACCAGCACTTTTCGATAGATTCCTGGCCATTGTCCAGGCGTTCCCTAGGCGGAACACAATTTCGAAGCGAGAACTATTCGTGCCACAACTATCCTTATACCACCCAACGAACCCCGACGCAAAGCCCGCCCTACGCTATCTCGAGAGCCTCAACGAGGCGCCTGCTGAGCACCTCCTACAAGCGATCAGCGTGCTTTCAAACTCGTTGGCTTCGCTAGCTCTGGATACAGCCAAGCAACTGATTGTGAACGAACGATTCGACGAGGCGCGATGGGTGCTAGGCTTTGTGCAGAAGACATACCCAGAGCTTAACCAAGGCGATTCTCAGCCTGAATCGAAACCCACCCAGAGCGCGAGAGCAATGGACCTACTGGGTTTCGTGAAGCAGAGGTACTCGGCGCTCAAGGTCTCGCCGGTGAAAATGAAGAAGGCTGAGGCTAGGCCCAGCCAACCTGGCAAGACTAGGTCCGTGCAAGAGGAGGATGATATGGCGAGCGTGCAGGAGCTGGATAGACTAGATCTGAGCGTATCAAGCTCATGAATATCGTCTTCTCCTTTACGAAAGTCACGTTTATTTCCATGCGCCAATTGCGCCGCTTAGCTACCCTACCTACCATTTAGAGATACCCCATACTTTTTACCATAGCCAATACACAGCAATTACCAAAATCCCCACGTAGTACATATTGCACCATACTACAGCAATACTTACATACCAAGACCAACTTTTCCAATTCTAATGGGGTCAGAATGGCAGATCCCCTTCCGCATCAGGAATCACAATGATCGTGCCTGGCACGGCAATCGGACCACACCCCCATCGATTGGTCTGGGGAACCACAAGCAGCGCGTCAGACCCTGACGTCACACCCCTTCGCTCACATCACACATACCTAGCTACGTTCTCACAAATGGAAGACCTAGGCCTCCCCAGCCCACCATCTTTGATCTTTCTCCTCTTTCTTCATCTACATCAATTTTATGCACACGATCAATTGAAATCTTTGCATCTCATCTCTATTGTTCGAAATTAAAGCAGTTTTTTCAAGGGAAAACTGTATTGAACCCGAGTTTGCACGCCTTGAGCTTGAGAGTTGTCAATTGTACTCAGAGTATCACAGAGAGGGACTGAGAAGGGATTGTATTACGTCATATCGACCAAGATGACAGAATCGTATCAGCAGCAGCAGCAGTTCGGCGGTGGAAGTGAGTTTACCTTTTTTATATTCTCTGTGATACTCTCGGGTTTATGCTCCGTCTTGGAGCTTGAAGCAAAGATGGAGAGCTGCAGGGGTGTCAATTGGCAGTCCCAAGTGGGAGATTGATCGTGTGAGAAGGTGGATAAGGGAAGTGATAAGCTTCATGCAATTGGCATTGCATAATTGCAATCGTCCAATGCATTCTCACTTCAACTCTTCGCATCTCTCCACATCAACATACCCAGATATCTCAATCCCACTCCATTAACCTCCCAGCCAACACCAAACTAACAACACCCCAGATGCCGTCCAATGGGCCTCCGGCAGCGTCGCTCCCGTCGCGGACATAGTGACCCAAGTCCGCTCCGAGACAACCTCCTACGCCACCGACGGGGACCGCTTCGTCGAGCGCCACGAGGTTCTCGCCGGTCCACTCGGCGAGGAGGAAGGCTACGTCGAGAAGAGAGAGGGGCATCTGGGAGTCCCAAGTGACGGGGTGGTCCAGGAAATTGAAGACGAGAGAGAGATTGACCTGTTGCAGCCGGAGTTGGATGTCCAAGCAGCTGGTGCAATTGATGGTGCTAGCTACACTGGCCATGGTGCTAGTGTTGCTCCTGGCAAGGAGGCCGGCGGAGCTGGGTTCAAGGAGCCAGAGCACTCCAAGGTCGGGACGCCAGAGAAGCCAGCTACGAAGCAGTCGGCTGGGTCGGCGCAGAAGCATGGTAGCAACAACAAGCATGGCGGCAACAACAGCAACAACGGCATCTCAGAGAAGGAAGCTAACAAGCTCGCTGAGACCGGACCAGCAGCTACAGTCGCCCGCGAAGCTTCCACCGGCGACGCATCCCACAAGTCTACCAAGCAGTCTGGCTCCTCCGGCTCGGCCGAGAAGCACACCAGCAAGTCAGGCTCTCACGGAAACCACTCCAGCAACAACAACGGCATCTCCGAGAAAGAAGCCAACAAGCTCGCCGAAACCGGTCCCGCAGCCACAGTAGCCCGCGAGCACTCTGGCAGCGACGCACACGCACACGCTCACGCCAGCCACGGCAACAACAACAGCAGCAACAACAAGCAAACCAGCTCATCCGCCTCGCACACCGGTAGCAACAAGCACACCACCTCCACCAGCGGTAACAACCACAGCAACACCGGCATCACCGAGAAAGAAGCCGACAAACTCGCCGCCACCGGCCCCGCCGCCACCGTAGCACGCGAGCACTCCTCTTCCACCGGCGACGCACACCCGCACGCTAGCCACGGCGGCAACCACGGTGGAAACGACAAGCAAACAGCCTCGCACGCCGGCACCAAGCACGCCAACGCCGACGCGGGCATCACCGAGGCCGAGGCCAACAAACTCGCCAAGACCGGGCCAGCTGCTACGGTAGCTAAGGAGCACAATGGGGACGCACATCAGCATGCGCATGGGAGAAAGACGTCTGGTGATGCTGCTGCCGCTGGTGCTACCGCCGGCGCCACGAGTGGTGGTGGTGGTGGTGGTGGCCGCAAGGCCAGTTCCGGCTCTGCGGGTGACGTCAAGACGGGGCCGGCATCCCACGTAGCAGCCGAAGCTCGCGGCTCCGTCCCCGAGCGCGCGGCTAGAGAGCATGATGCGGTGAATACATCTACCACCG
>LNAR01001982.1:0-33159 GCA_001630585.1 Pseudogymnoascus sp. BL549 | reverse complement strand
GGGGGAACGCGGATCTCGATCCGGACTGGTGTTATAGGCAGGGTTATGTGTTTTGTTACGTGAAACGGGCAAGAGGGGGTCTTTGATGAAAGCCGCCGTTGCGGATCCCCATAGAAAAACCGCGGGGATTGGCGGATAATAATGGCGGATAATAACCACAAATCGTCGACGGTTGAGGGGAGAGAGGGGCACTACGTATAAAACGGAAGTTGTGAGGCACCTCTGGCAGTTGAAGAGATCGCCCAGGTAGATCCGCGGCCAAACCATGGATGGAGCTATATATGTGAGAGAGGAGTGAGCAGGCGGTTAGTATTGTACACTATAGGCCACAGTGAACACCCCGGCGGGATAAATACATCCGAGGGATTGCCGCCCCACATCCGGGCGTCGAGACGAAGGATTGTATTCTACGGAAACCCAGCAAAAAAAAAACGCGGCGTGCGTCCTGCATGCATGCAGGAGGAGTGGGAAGAGTTCCAGTTTTTTATTTTTTAAGTTTAACCTTCTTAAGTAAGTCAATGTTGTATAAGAAGTTGGTTAAAATCACGTGGCGTTTTGGAAAATGGCGGGACGTCAAGTTAGACCGCGCGTCTCTCATCAAACGCTTCACTCTCAGACAGCTTGTCAAGTCCGAGTTTCCACCATGCAAAGTCAAAAACTAGCAATAAGGCTAGAATTTAGTGCTGACGAACAGACGAACTATAACTACGCTCCCCGCGGAGAAAGTTCTTACGTACATGCCAGTGCGGTGGGCTATTTGTTTCTCTTTGGGGAATCAGGCCCAAATAGCGTGCTACTCTAGTGGTAGTGCTGATTTTCAAACAGAATTCAGGAAAGGTCTAAAATCCAAGGGGGGGCGGAGGGGTCGAAATCCCACACACTTTATTCGCTGTGGAGGAGATCTGCCAGATTAAGCCCCAAACCCACGCGTGTCAAGCAATCGTGTGGCATTTAGACAACTGGGGCTAACGAGAATTTGGAATTTGGAAGGGCGGTTGGAGAGAACAGAGCGTCAAGGTAACCTCCATTCTAGCGCCAGTAGCCACCACTTGGGAGGTGATGATCTGCTCGTTGCGTATTTAGTTTGCGGCGAAAGTAGCCACTTGTTCGCTGTCTAGTCAGATCCCACTTTGCGGTTTGACGCTGCTATTTTCTTACTGTGTTTTGCGCAGGGCAAAATCTGGCTCTGTCGTTTGGACAGTGCCAGTGCGCAAGCCATTTTCCCATAGCGTACCAAGAATCCAGGAGAGCAAGCCACGTACTCAAATCCTGCCGCCTCAATCAAGACGAGATGAGCGCCAGCGACTGAGTCGGGCCATCTTACCGCCGCCATCCTCATCAGAATACTCGTACGATACTCCACCGCCAGGAAGCCCTAATCTCAGCCCTTCATCGCTGGCGCGACGTCGTTCTATTCTTCATTTGCGCGTTTCAGCGCCGCCTCATGCACGGCGTCGTCGGCAGTGGGGCGTCTGTGCACCCCGGCGGGCTTGCCGTGATTAGGAGCATCGCTGCTAACTGTACGGCGTGAGAGGACACCATCAAGGGGGGGGACGATTGAGCAAGTTGTGGCGCTGGTGGTGTTACGACGGAGTGGAAGCGGTATGCAATGCATGAGATCGAGATTGCGATGCTGGCGACCAGCGAAGGGGGGGAAATAGCTGGCCTAGAATCTGGTTCTGCCACGTCTTTCGCGCGCCCGCCCTTGGAGGGGGTCTCGCTGCAGACTCGGATCTCGGAATACCATGTACGTACTGTACAGTTACTGGAGAGTCCTTGGTGCTGGGGGTATATCACCTAACCCTACACCTTTTGTCATTCGGGATGCGACGGTAACATCCCGCTCGTCGATGCTGGCAGGCCAGTGATAATGCGCAATTTCTCCACCAACTCCAGTGCATCTCTTGGAAGGATGCGATAGGACGTTTGCCCGAAGAGGGCATCTTGATACGATTCCTCCCTCCCCTCCTTGTCCCCCCTGTTTCTCCCTCTCTCTGTTCCCCTCCTTCCGCCCCTTCTGCCAGTTCTGCCTAAGATACGTAGTCCCGACGATCTGAGGTGAGACACGCGAACATACGAAAGTATATACAGTACGGGTCATCGTATAGGGTACAAAGCGCCATTACCGGTCGATCACGGAAATACGCACAGATGAGCTTCTCTTTGCCCGTCGCCCCCTCGAGGTCGGCTTGTCTCCGGAGCCCTCAACTGGTCGTGAGCGTCTTGTAGCCGAGAACGGGCCGGCGTTTCGGTGAGATTGCAAGTGCTATCTACTTTGACCGTCCAAGAGGGAAGTTGCCGTTGAAGGGGTGTGTGGGTGATGATGGAGTTGGATGGGTGGATGGTCGGACGGAGACGCGCCGGCGGAGGAGCGATCCCAATCGCCATCTCATCGTGTCGAGTCGGTGCCAATTGACTCGCAAGCAAGTCTACATGCACATCATTATGCGAATCTATAATGATGCAAGGCCGTTGCATTGATATAGATCTTGAGCTAAGTCTCGTCTCGTCCCACGTCCCCTCACTTGTGTGATATGCCTCGATGTACGAAAACGTGGTAGTGGGGAGTTGTAGTCGAACCCCTGCCCGGCATGCCAGATTGAGCGCGTTGCAGCAAACTGGGGGTGCTAGGTATAGCTAGGGTCAAGTTAGGCGGCTTGGCAATGAACGAGACATTTTGCTGTCCCAGATTTGGCATCAGAAAGCCGCCCAAACTCCCTACAGATGGCCGGGCATTGGGGAGCTCACGCGCGGCCTATAGCCTCAATTGTCTCGCCGGGCGGGTCTCGAGAGTGCTTTGGCCGTGTCCTCTCGGTCAATCTCCTAACTCCCGACACCGGAGGAGTGGGCGGCGGGGATTACTTTTCGGCCATCTCCATGCGCGACTCAAGGATTAGGCCCCGGCCCCTGGATGCCGGGAATTTAAATCGGGGCTTGCGCCTCTGGTGGGTGTGGAGGATTGGGTGTGAAGATGTGGCCGAGAGGATGTGCGTACGCAAGTGTGTCCGTATGCATAAGTGCCCGCATGTTAGCACAGACATGTGAACCGTTGAGCCTTTTCGTGATGGTGGTGTGGTGTGCCTGTATGTATGCCTGTAGGTATGTGGCCAAGGAGAGGAATATCTCGAGCTGGTGGATGTGCGAAAGGTCGTGACGGGCCGGCCCAACCCCAATCGGCGAGAATAGCTAACAATGCAGGCGTCGACGGAAGTGGAAACGCGGGCAGATAAGCCAACGGCTTGCGCGGGGATGTGAGTGGAGAGGATGGAGCCATACACTAAGGGAAGAGGCCAGGCGTTTCATCTCGAAAGCACCACGACCAGAGATCTGTGATTGTGGATGTACTGTGCTGTATAGGACAGTACTGTACATGCAGACCCGAGGCAACACCAGGGTTAATGATGGTGAGCGGGGGGGTTGAGAGTTGAGACCACGGTACCGATGCTACTCAAGCATGGCTAGCAGCAAGCCTTCTCCTCGCCTTCATCGTCGCCATTGCGAGTCCCATACACCACGTGTTGCTCTTACACTTGCAGGGCATCTAGTCCGGCACCTCGGTAGCCGGACACGGACAATGATGAATCTCCACAGTAGCAGCGACGGAAAGTCGTTGAGATGAGGAGTCTGACCGACAAGGTGGGGTTTTGCTGAAGCGAGTATTGCACTGTGCAAAGCCCGAGGATAGAACGGTTGTAGCAGAGTAGAGTAAGTTGTAGATGGAGAAATGAGCTCAGCGTGCTCCCTGGCACAAATTACGGATCTAGCTCCGCCGCAGCCGTCTCATGGCCTTTTCAGCATCATCTCCGTCGCTGGCCCTCCGTCGTCATCAAACCGGATGAGTCGCCATAATACTAGAATAGAGTATGATGCGCGAGAGATCGTATATACGGAAACGCCGCCAAATGTTCCGCGCCCTTCAGCCTCATGTGGCTCATTCATCTCATCTCTAACTCGTCGTTTTCCTCGCCGTCCTTGACTTTTCGTGATGCCTGTCCCCTGCACCTGCAGCATTGCCCCGTTAGAAGTAAGAAGGATTTTTTTATGGAATCGCGGCCGGCAACGCAGGCTGGCGGCACACGGCGGGGCGGCCGCAGATTATGGAGACCCAGGTACGTCCATCAACGCCCCGTGTCCACGAAAAAAAAATGGACGATCTGGCGATTGATGCATGCCGCATGTACGTACAGTTACTGTAAGAGAGAAGCCGTTACCAGTAGCAGATTTTGTGCAGGGGGATATATTTATAATTTTTATTTTCTTGCCTTTTGCTTTCCTTCCAGAAGGTCACGCCGGGCAGGGCCGACGTTGACAACGACTTGTACGTGTAATCTGTGCGTAAGGTATGATATATGCAGGGTTTGATGAGGAGTTGAGTCGATCATGCCACCGCAGGCATGACGATGCGATGCGATGGCACACAACGGTTTTTAATGTATGTATGTACGTACACTATTGCTCATCCCTCATACATGCCACAGTATACGGTATAAAGTATACTGTATACTGTATACTGTACTGATGCTGTGTAGAGTACGAAGAGAGTACAGAATTGTACAATACAGGGGCAGTACTGGTGCTGTATGTATGTACAGTACAGACAAGGTAGGAGCAGCGGACATCAATCATCCTGCAAGGTTGCTTTCGCTTGTGTCCAAGGCTTCGATTTCCCATTTCCACACGGCACCCATGGCATCCCTTTTCCCCACTATGGCTTCAACCGTTACAGCTACCACCGCCACTACTACCACTACCACTACCACTACTGCCACTACTACCACCACTTCTCCACTATCCACCGCTATCCACCACTATCCACCCAGCTAACCACCTGCTAACCATCTACCAACACTAACCACCAACTAAAACCAATCCCCATATTTTCCTTCTCTCCCACTGTCCACCTGAGAAAGAAGTGCTTCCCACATGACACCCTTCACTAAAAATACTTACACGATATATGGAACCTACATACATTCAACATGTACTTCTAGCCTTGCTGGCCATACCTCGTACATACCTGCTCGCCTCCACACCGCACCGCACAAACGTAAACACCTACACGCACCTGCCTTCATCATCTTTCATACCTTCCTACTACATACAGTACGGCATACCAGCATCCTACTGCTCCCCCACCATCTATTCACCATCTACCCTCCCGGGCCCTTCCCCTTCCCTCCCTCCCCCAATACATACTCCCCTGTCCACCTCCTACTCTACTTTCTCTACTTACTCTACCCTTACTCTACCCTTACTCTACCCTTACTATCTTCTCCCCCCACCATGCCATCCCATACCATACCATACCATACCTCTAACCAGAACTAATTCTCATACTGCTCGGTAACCCCTTCCCTGCCTCCCCTTGTCTGCTTCCCTTCTCCTCCCCATGCCCATCCTTCCTCTGTTCGCCCGCTCCTTCCTCCTCACTCCTTCTCCACTTTCATTTTCACTTAATTTTTCTGCCTCTCTCATCTGCCGTCTATCCTTGCCAACTTCACCTGTCTATCTCTCCTGGGATTTTAATTTACTCTAGAAAAAAAAGGGCACGCCTCCAAAATGCTTCTTTCACTTCTCTGGTACACTAATGTCCATGCTACTCAAATCCCTAGTACTGGTCCACGGCCACGGCCCTTTCCTCGTCACCGCAATTACCCTGCTACTTGGATTGTTATGGCCATGATGCCATCTATCCTATCCTGTCCTCTCCACTGCATCCACCGGCCTTCTCATCCGGCTTTCTCCCCCTGCTGCCCTCCAACCCCCCGTCATTCTCTCTCTATCTCTCATACACACGCCCGCTCCCGCTCCCGCTCCTCACACACACCGTTCCCACACTTATTCTAGTAGGGTATATATTTATTCTACTATTCCTCCTCCGATTCTACTATTACATTTCTCACACATTCTATTCCTCATTTTCCCTTGTCCCTCCCCTCCTGCAAGCTTGCACCCGTCACGTTTACCCACACACAGGGCCACATGCAAATCCGCATCTCGGGCCGTGTACTGTGATACAAGGAAACCAAAAAAATTAAAACGCGGCTTGATATTTCCATTTCACATTCCACACCAGGTCACTCTCATATACCTCGGGCCACACTACTTTGTTTTATTTTTGTTTTATTTTATGGCCTGCGGCACCGTTTCATAAAAAGAATAACCATACCCTTCGCCATACCAGACCAGGCAACATATCCGGACTAAACCCGCCCTTCTCGCAACTGATACTTTATAACCCGCCTGGCCTCTCCATTGGAACTTAGCCCGTGATATATTGCTACAGTTTTTTTTCTCTACGACCACACCGTCTCTCTCATTACCCAGGAAAGGAAAACGTCAGACTTGGCCTTTTTGATACGAGTCCTCGTGCTTGATCTTTGTTGTCATTATAATATTATTGTGACGGCCGGCCCCAGTCGCTCAGTCGCTCATTGCTCGAGACCACACGACCAAGCAAACGCTTCTGTGGATCAACGTTGTTTGATTAGCTTTTGATTGACTGGAAATCTTCGCTGCATACCCCCAACGTCTTTATTTAATTGCCGGCACTTTCTCTCTCAAATCGACTTTTGCCCGGTCTCCTCTTTTCAACTTAGCCGCCGTTTCGGATAGCCTGTCTCTCACGCCTGGACGCCGCTGTTCTTTGTTCTTCAGACCTTTGGGACCCACGCTTCTTACCACCACCTCCAACAAAACAATCGGCTTCCACTTTCGCTCGGCGCTCCTTTAAATAACTCCTCGCTCTCATCTCATCAGTCTCTCATACAAGATTGCAACAATACCGCTCATCACGCTCTCAATTCACCAAGGTATTTTTCCAATCCCAATCTCATCTTATAACCTCATGGTTACCAAACACTCAACTCTCACTTCCACACGCCTAAACCAACACAACTAACACCAATCACAGACACAAAAAACCGCTGCAATGGCTGTACCAACACGCTGCGTCCACTCCTTCAAGATCATCAAGTCTGAGAGTAGTCTCATCCAATGGATGTGCAACATGTGCCACTCCGGCCCTCACTGGTTCATCTTCGAATGCAAGTACTGCAAGTTCAAGACCTGCCGAGCCTGCACCAACCTCTGCTAGACTACCACCAGCCGTATGTCTCACATCTCTTCCTCCCCCTTTCCGCGCGGCATTTTCATACCCACTGACACTAGCCTTCCAGAACATCCGCCCAGATCGTCTGTGCGTAAACGCTGCTCTCGCGCCCCTGTTTCAGCACACACTACCACGACGCCACGATTTTCTCTTACTTGTTTGCGCGCAAAACCTTGTCAGCACTAGGCATCTCTCATCCATCACCTCTCTCTTTTTTTCCAGCGATCTTTCCGGGTATCCGCACACAAAAAAAAGTTTGGGCTTTGTTCGTTTTCTGGGGTTTCTAGGTTTCTGGGTTTCGGGATTTGGCTTTCGTGGGTGCGGGACGGACTGGGGGGGAGGCATTGTTGTTTTGTTTCGGGTTTTCTGGGCTTGGGTCTTTCCTTTGTTTCCGATTCTGGGAAAATGGCGTCCATGGCATAGACGGGGGGATTCGGGGGACGGTTATGGGATTACTGGGGGTTTGGGTTTCTTTTTTGCGTGTTTCGTTTTTGTATGTGCGGGCGTAGGATAGGATGGGATGGTATGGGGCTGCTGCTCATGTGTATCGGTATGGTTCATACGCTGTTTACCAAGTCGTAGCGGCGATTTGTTCCATACCTCCCCACACTTCCTGTCTGTCTCTCAGCACACTGTTCACTGGTTTTCTTCTCTCTCAAGAATTAGAACGTCCCACGGCGCTTTTTAGATTTCTGTCAGTTCAGTCAGGCTCAGTCAACCACAAAAATTTCAGAGGATCCATTTATCCAGGGTCTGTCCACCTTCCATTCCTGCCTGCCGTCCCGTCCCCTCCACTCCCCACCCCAACACAGCTGATACCCTTTCCCCCCACCCTTCAGCGCTCTCAAAACAACTCTTTCTTCCCTCCCTTTTTTTGTTCTCACACGGCTGAACAACCGATAATAACAGGCAACAATCCCAAAACCAAAAATATCGAATTCCCTTTCTCTCTCCTCAGCCCCGCGTCAAAAACCTCAATCAGAAGTAGCCCGTGACGTCGTCTGGCGTCGCTTCCCCGCATGGGAAACAATGCAGTGTAACAACGCGCATTTGCGACGCGAGGGTCGCACACGCCAGCCTGCGATACTGCGGCCGCGGGGTATTTATAATCGCATCTGAATCTGAGACAAAACGCCCATTTTTGCTGGGGGGGTGGGGATCGAGACGCTGTTTTTGGGGTGTCGTACAGATCTTTGGAAGGGTTGGGGGCTGGATTTCTATTTCCGTTTTGGGGAATTGGGGAGGTGATGCGGGGAGGGGGGAGTGGTTAGGTAAGAATTGAGCGCTGATTTTTAGGACTGACAGTGCGGTGCTACGACAGCTGGTGGGCCTCGTGCGCGAAGTCGAAAGTGCGGTGTGCGGTGTGCAGTTCTAGAACTCCCCTTCGAGACATCATGGCCTCCGGCATCGTTGGCTGGTGGTGCACAGCGTCCTTGGACTGCTTCCCATCGTGGAAGCTTGCCTCCAGATGTGGTGTGTAATTGCAGGCGGCAGATCTAGATGCCGTGGACAAGGGGGCGGACAGCTGCTGGGTTGGAGGGATGGCTGGGGATCCACGAGAGATCGCGTGGCTGGTAGGGGTGCTGGCGGTGCGACCTGAGGCGAAACTATGATTGTCCCTTGGCCGGACTGGATGGGTCCCGGTTTGTGAGGAGCTTTTGGGATGTATAAGGGGATGGGACAAAACTGACGGGAGCAGGCGCTGGTTTCTAACGCCCATGACAGATTTGTGGTTTGATATGGCAAGTCAGGGGAATCACGTATCTCGTGACCCAATATGCATCTTGCCGCCGCTGGGGGCTCCACCTGGGCCAGGACAGATGATGCAGTCTTCTCGCCATGACAGATTGGTAGACCCGCCACAGCGGCAGTGTCAAAAGCATTTGAAGGAGGCTCCCCGGAAACATCCTGCTGCAGGTCCCTCCACCTGTCCGTGTGAGACATCATCCAGGGGCGATTAAGCTCTTCGCTCGACTCTTCCATAACCGGAGAGCAACACAGCATCAAGCATCCTGTCAGGTACCGCGGCGATATATTACGGTCTTCTCCCGGGGCGCGGCGCGTCACTCGGTCTCATTTTTCCATGTGGCGTCGATCCCTCCTGCAACGGGCCGCGTCGCTCGAGTGGCAGCTTTGAAGACTCGGGAGTTAAATTTAGGAAAGGGCAGTCAGGGGCCGGCTGGTTTCCAGTCACGGAAGTTTACGGTGCTGGTGCTTCCATGGCATCGCCCAGGCCACTTCGTCCTACACCTGGATGGATGGCTTTCCAGCAACAGCTTTTGCTGTTTCAGGACGGCGCAGGCTGCAAGGGCCCGCGGCTTGATAGACGCTTGCTCAAATGCCGTGCTGCTGGTGACTTGAGGTATAAAAGGGAAGAGGAGACGCCGGTGAGGAGATTGGGATGGACATGCATGAGAGCCAAGGAGCGGTGAGGGAAGTGCAGTATCTGGAGCTATCTTTGGGTATTTGTGGACGAAACTGCGTGTTTGAGATAGGGAGGAAATGGATGCCTTTCTTCCTTGATTGTATGAGGGATCACCCGGCCAAGCTTCTTGGTTGGCAATGTTGGTCATGGATTATCATGCTTGGCAAGTTGCACTGATTGCCAGATCTCCAGTATTAACGGGTTGTGCCTGATTATGTGGGTTTCCGTGCAAACACGTTTCTGTATTCCAGATGATTCTGTGTCTAGGAGCTTGGAAGGCACCAGAAGATGCTGGATCGCTGTTTGTGTGGCCTGAGAAGCTGTGTCCTCTATCCCTCCAGGCCAGTCGAGTTTGAGTGCGAATATTGAGGGTTCCGTGCGCCCAATTTATTACTTACATGTACTAACATTAGCATTGAATGTAATTCCCTTCACTTTCAGAAATTTCAGAACAATATATCATAATAATTTTGATATTGGATTTGAATTGACGTTCATCAAGCATTTTGCCAAGGATCCCCACGAAGCTCGGCATATCTTCTCTCCGTTGATTGTCAGAATTTTGACAACCAGTTTTTGCGCACGTGATGTGTAAATGGGAAGGCGTGAAGCTTGTCCTGATCGGGGTCTTATATCCCCGCCATTGGCTTACTTAATCAACGAGGCTGCATGGCGGATGACTACAACTATTACTTCCCGCTCTATCGAGGACTTTCCTTTCTTCTTTTTCATGTTTCTTGAAAGCCAAGATCCGTGGATCAGAGTTATTTCACGGAAGTCCCTAGAGAAACCGTCAGGATGACCATCTTCAGCCAACGACGGGCACCTGCGAAGCCGGAGCAGACGGTGCCACCGCCATCGTCGAAGCCACGTGCTAACCACGGAATGGATGATTACTTATTTGACGACATTAATTGGCCTGAGGATGATGAGATTTGTGAGGATGCGAACCGTAGTCTGAGCATCTCCTCCAACAGGGGCAGCGAGCTTGAGCTCTGCCGCAACTCATCCCGCTGGGCGGCTCAGGTGAGAATAGGTCTGAGATATCAATTGGTCCGTTGCGTCTGACAAAATCCAGGAATCATCCGAGCACTCGTCTACTCCATCTGCCACGTCTGGTGACAACTGTGGCGAGGAGGAGAATGTTGAGCAGTGCAACAGTGGTCGCGTTGGCTCTGGGGGCTGTCGGTTCTCGAAGGAGGCCCGTAGCATCCTCAGGACTTGGTATCATGACCACCGAGAGAATCCGTATCCTACAAGCGAGGAGAAGGACGAACTCGTTAATCTGAGCGGGCTGAAACGCTCCCAGATTTCGCTGTGGCTGGCCAATACTCGCAGGAAGAACCGAGCTCGTGCCAATCAAAAGCAAGCTGGTGCATCTACCAAGCAACGTTCATTCGGAGAAATGAATCCCCTCGATCGATGGAAGGTCACTCCCATTGAACTCGAAGCCGTTTCCCCACCCGTCATTCTGGCTGTTTGTGAGGACAATCAGCTGAAGCTGTTCGATCCTATTGATGAAGAATTTGACTACTATCCTTCGGCCCTCTTCGATGCCGAGCAGGCTAATAAGAAGCCCAACAACTACGACGCTGCTCGGTCGATTACAACCTTTTCTCACAATGACTCTTACTTTGCCCAATCAATGGCTAGTTATGAGACTGGACTGACCAGCACCCTCGGGGGCTCTTCCCTTTCGGACCAGACTTCCTTCTCATACTCGTCGCTCAAGCTCCCATATAGCCACATCAGTGCCGGGGACCGTCGTCGCCGCAGGGTCAACCCAAGCAAGCCACCAAAGCCTACTGCCAAAGCAAAGGCTCGTCCATTCCAATGCACGTTCTGTCCCGATGCTACATTCACGACCAAACATGACTGGCAACGCCACGAAAAGTCCCAGCATTTGAGCCTGGAGACTTGGGTCTGCTGCCAATCCGGTGGAATCATCGATTCCGCAATTAGCCCACTCTGTGCATTCTGCGATCTTCCAAATCCCACCAAGCAGCACTTGGAGACACACAACTTCTCTGCGTGCCAAATGAAGGAACCATCAGAGCGCACATTCTATCGCAAAGATCATTTCCAACAGCACCTCCGACTCACCCACGAGTGCAAGATAAACGCACGAATGGAAGCCTGGAAATCGGAAGTAAGCAACGTCAAGTCCCGCTGCGGATTCTGCAGTGCTACGTTCAGCACATGGTCTGGACGCGCAGAGCACCTTGCGTCACACTTCAAGTGTCGGGCGACGATGAAGGATTGGGTGGGCGACTGGGGATTTGAACCTCACGTCGCCGCACTTGTGGAGAACGCGCCATCGGCAGCGCTACTGCTCGAGCCTCTCGGCAGCTTCCACTCCACCCCGAAGATCTCGGCGTTCGATGCATCACACATGCCTCCGCCACCACCTCTATTCTCAGATATGCCAGCCGTAGATATGTCTGCAAACAACTTCCAGTTCGGCGCTACGGGCTCTTATGCTGCTCCATTGATAGATTTCAACGGTAACGTTCAGCTAGCGAACACTGCGATGAACTTCCCCGACACTGGAATGTTGGGATACGATGCCACAGATGCAGTTGACTGGGCGCAATTTGCTCCCTGAACACCGTCTGAAGCGGGACTTCTTGTTTTCAATTATTTTTCTGTCTGTCATACCATGTTGTGTTTTTTCCGATGGGTTTATGGGATTGCTTGGGGGTGTTTGATTTCATACCATATCTTTGTTTTCCGTGGGCTTGTTCGCGGCATCCGGTTCAGCAAACACAAAAGGCAGACAGTGTGCGGGACTCGGTTTGCACATAATTTTCAACTACAAAACTGGGCACAATAACATAACATTTGGTTGCCGGATCCACGTACTCCTTGGAGAAGGAAGGATAGGATTCTCTCCCTTATTCAGGCCGTGGCCAACATATTGGTGGCTTATATACATCACATATATATACTCGGAGTTACTACTAGGAGTAAATTCTGGGGTTTACGATTTTATGATAATTATTTTCATTCATAGAAAGACAACTCCACTATCTGAGTTCCTGTCTTTACATCTTTTGCCTGCTCATTTTGTTTGTGACAAGTCAGGTTTTGCGTCGCCCACAAATTTCATCTTCCACTTCATGTCCCTTCACAACCATTCCTTCAGCCCCAGAGAGCTCCGCTTTCGCTTCCGCTCCTCCTGGGGTTTCCGTTTAGACTTTGATCTCTCAATGGGTACTCCAAACCAGCTTGCCCGCTTCGCACGCTTTCCCTCAGACGCATCCGTTGACTCTCGAGTTATCTTACTGTGACTGTCGTCTGGCACGTTTTTAGTCGATTTCTCTTTCTGTACAGATAATCCTCCAAACCAGCTCGCCCGCTTCGCTCTCGTTTGCTCCGAAGAAACCGTTGTTCCATGACTTATATATCTCTTGCCGCCTTTCAGGTCTTCCTTGGTTTGGTCTGATGGGCTCGCTGCTTCTTCACTTATATCTCTGTTGCCGCCTCCCAGGGATTTCTTGGGCTTCTCTTTTTTTGCAGGTGTTCCTCCGAACCAGGTCATCCTTTTTGAGTACTTTCGCCCCAATGAGTTAACGTGCACTTGGGGTATTTTTTTCTGGCTCTCTTCCAAATTATCTCCGGCTAGTTCCTCACTCTCTTTTGGCAGTACTCCGAACCAACTCCTCCGTTTGGAAGCTCTCCGTTCCAGTGGGTTAACAGACGGTTGACTTGACTTTGCAAGGCTGTCTTTGCTATGTTCTCCTTCTTCAGCAGGATGCCTTCCAAACAAACTCATCCGCTTCGAGACCTTCCGCTCCAATGAATGAACGGTCTTTGGAGTTGACTTTCTAAGGTTGTCTTTACTTTGCTCCCTCTCAGCAAGATGTCTAAACAGACTACTCCGCTTCAAAGCCTTTCGCTCCGGCGGACTTGAGTTTCCAAGACTGGCACTTAAATCTTCTTTATTTTGCTCCTCTTTCCTAGTGGAATGCCCACCAAAGAAACTCCCCCGCTTTGATCCCTTCCGATCTAGTGGATGAATAGACTCTTGGTTTGGCCATTCACGGTCGTATTTTACGTCTTCTTGTACTCTTTCTTCCTTCTTGAGATGTCCCCCAAACCAACTCTTTCGTTGCGACCCCTTGCGCTCCAGTCTATGACTTGACGCTCGAGTTATCTTCACATGGTTATCCTCCGAAGATCGTTCCACTCGGTCAGCGGAATACCCTGGAAACCAACTTCTCCTCTTAGAATCTTTCCGCTCTAATGGATGTACAGACAATGGAGATATATTTCCAAGGCTGCCTTCTAAATCGGTTTTAGTCCGACTTTCCTTCTCGGAAGTATGTTGTCCAAACCAACTTGCCCGTTTTGAACGCTTCCGCTCCAATGGTGTTGTAAGCCTCGGGGTTTGCTTTTCCTGGCTATCTCCAGGCGTTTTTTCCTTGTCCAGAGACAATTCTCCAAACCAACTTACCCGCTTTGAATTCTTTGTCACAGATAGATCAGCCGGGCCCGGGGTTACCTGTCCGATATCGTTGTCGAAGGATTCTTGGGCTTGTTCATCCCTCGCGCTGGCCAATCCAGCACCGAGCCAGCTCATTCGTTTACCGCTGAGCTCTACCTTAGCACCCTGAGATCTTCTCCGCTCTTTGATAATTTCTCTTTTTCTGGGTATTCCTCCAAACCAGCTCTGTCTCATTGCATGCTTTTGCTCCATTGAAATAGACCGCTCTTGGGTTACCTTTTTATTGATGTCGCCCAACGCCATCACAGCTTGCTCCTTATCGGCCTCCTTTTCTTGGACTCCATCCTCGGGTCCTTCCTCCTCTGCTCGCTCTGCATACACACCTTGCCATGTTGTCAAGATCTGCGTCGCACCCTCTAGCTCAATCTCCGCAAAGAGCTCTCGCATGCGCGCCTCGTGGTCTTCAGCGTCGTAAGTCTCCGTTGTAACTCGCGGATTCTCTGTTATCTCCTCCGTTTTCTCGACTCTCTCTTCATCGAAGTCGCCATAATCTTCCAACCCACTGTCGGTTAAGAATTTACCAAACCTGGATGTGTAAAAGTTCGTGTAGGGCTTGGTAAAGTCGATAGGCGGAAGATGTGCAAAGTCTTCACTATTGCGCTTATAGGGTTCTTTGATCTCCTTGTTTTGGTTCGATGGTGGGTCTGGTGGCATAGACTTGTTGCCACCTTCGAACCACCACCTGATAATTGGAATATCTTCATGCAGGAGTAGTGAAACATCAGTGCTTACGCTCAAAGACACTGAGTCCTCATCTTGGGCGGATTGTTCTTTGTCTTGCTCATAAAGCAGTGGGAGAGGGTATTCGTTGGGAAAATCTGTGTCTTGATCATAGAAGTCTGGGAAGGGCTCTGTTTTGGAATAATCCATGCCTTTACCCGAACATATTGACATTGGATGCTCGCCAGGAGAGTCTTTGCCTTTGCCGAGATATCTTGGGGCTTCATCGTCGACAAGGTATTCAATGCCTAGGCCAAAGTACCTTGGGGCTTGATCGTCAATTGGACTCTCGGTTTCTGGGTCCGAAGCGCTGCTAACTTGTTCTTCAATGGGAGGTTGCATCAAATCAGGACATACTACTCGTGATTGCATGTCTTGGTCCAAAGAAAACGAGCTTTGGTCGGATCCGATGCCCATGCCAGAAAATATTGTGACAGATTCTAAGCTGGGAGATTCCCTGCCTTGGACCGAAAACATCAATTCTTGGCCTACATCGGCGAATGGCTCGGTTTGGTCGAAAAGTGCCGCTTTGATGCTCTCTTCGTCGACATTATAACCCTGGTATTCTAACATCCACTGGACAAAGACTTGTTCGAACTCACTGGTGGGACTTGTAGGGCTGTCAACAGCCGTCAACGTATTATCCATCAGCGACCATCCCTCTGCCTCGCTGTTGTATCCCCCTATAATCGGAGACCGCCATGCTACCTCTGGAGTATGGAACCGATTCTCCTTTGCCAACTGAAGCACCCTTTCTGCCTCTAGAATTTCTTCTGGCGCGGCGGTACGGAAAGTTGGATGTAGACCGGTCTGACCTTCCTTTGGAATGACATTATCAAACGGAGAATTCTCCTCGAGCAAAAGCTTTGAAGGGTAGAATCTGAGTGGATCTTTCAGATGACGAACCAAATATGGTTTGATGTACGGCTGTAACAGATTTACCATGCCAGGCGGCAAGCGAATACCCAGCATAGGCCTGGTCCAGTGAGGCATGTCCTCCACGTCGACTACTGATTCCGTTGGTTCTTCCCAGAATGACAACTTTCTGAGTATGTACCCATTAGATGACTGTTTAATAAACGGCTCTGATAGTTCGTTTGTGTCTGGCTGATCTTGCACAAGGCATGGTTCTAATCTTTCAAGTGAACCAAAGATGTCCTTGGCCCTGTCATCGGTTCGATCTGGGTCCCAGACACTGTTGGTCAACTCAATCGCCCACGCCTTACAAGCACGCTCAACTGACGTAAATATGTGTTGAGTGGAGCGGCGTTTGGCCCTGCGAGGACCCTTAGATCGATCAGGTCTATGGGCAGGTATGGATTCAGAACCAGTGCTGACTGGCGAGTATCGGCCATATTGAGATGGCCGGATGGGTAGCATGGCATATCCATAGCGCATGGGGCGAATTGGGACTTCATTGATCCATCCATTGGAGTAGAAAATCTTGAATTTTGGCGGAAAAAGGGCTCGTAATTCAGCTACGTTCTTCATATATTTTTCTCGGTCCCAAACTGGAGAGGCTCGACTACTTGAAGGGGATGTGCTCGGTCCCCTCAATCCATCAAAATCTCTAAGACGGCGAGTTGATCGAAGAAAATCAGATCCATTGGACCGCCGACGAAATTTTAGAGGCTGCCGCTGCCCCCAAACCGGCGAGTATAGGCCATGTTGATACGCTGGGTTGCGCCGTCTGAATTTCTCAGAATGGATAAGACGACGGGCTGGCAAAAAGCGATGAGCTGATAGAAAGAGGTCCTTGGATTGGAATGATGGTTGGGGAAACTGTGGTGCGCTTCTGGAACGAATAATATTTTGCTCTCCCCAAACCGGTGAGTCTCGGCCATGTTGATACTCTCGGTTGCGCCGTCTGGATAGCTGAGGATCGATAAGATGGTGGCCAGCTAAAAAGGGGCGAGTTGATAGAAAGGGATCCTCGGATTGAAATGGTGTTGGAGGAAACTCTGGTACGCTTGTGGAACGAAAAAGTTTCTGCTTTCTCCAATTCAGGGAGTCTTGAACCTGTTGATACGTTATATCAGGTTGCCTAAGTGATTCAAAATCGATAAGGCGGCGGGTGGGTAAGAAATTTCTTCTATGACCAAACGGCAGCGAAGGTAATTGTGATATACCTGGAGAGTCGAGAGGTTGCTGATGCCCCTGAGCTGGTGTCGGTGAAAGTGGTGAGCCCATATTTTGTTGTGGTTCGGCGACATTGGCAAGTCCAAAGATCAGAATAAAGCAGTCATGATGTACATTGGATGATGCTTCTCGCGATTTGTAAGGTGCTTCCTGTCATAATAGGAAATAAAATCACGACGTGTGTTATGTGGAGTCGATAAAAAGCACAGAGCCAGCAGTTTTAGGTAATATTCGAGTGTTTGTTGTGTTGAAAGGAGTTAGCGGTGGTGTATGTTGTTGCATTTATAGAAAGGGGGCTTGAGGCCGCCGACAGGAAAGGGAAGGTTATCGAACAAGCCTAAACATCAGTTCAAAACCGAATGCACTGTGCTCCTTGAAAATTCATGTATTAAACATTTCGCTCGAGAATCTCAGCCTCGCCAACTCATCCCTAATGATACAGTATAACATACAAATAGCGCTCACATCCCGTAACATCTAATATACAAACCGAATAAATCTACACATCTCGTTCTCTTGGCCCAGAGACCCTTTCAAACTTTTCAAAAGCCATGATAAATGTCCCGCGTCCACCTGTTAAACTCCTTAGGTGCTTCAAATACCCCACCATCTCCTTCAATGGCACCCTGGCTCTGATATGTCTCTGTTGTCCAACATTTGCTGCTGATAGATCGTCATTTCCAAACTGCGTCGAGCCAGCGAATGGGTCTGGAGGTGCATAGATTCTAGATACGTCGACTGTCCACTCGTTGCCCCCACCTACCTCGGCGACTTCTTCATCCCCGAGAGATATAACATGGCCACCACGTGCAGATGAGATGTCGTGCACAATATTGCCCATATTGCCTTCGTCGCATGAAATTACAACATCCATGACTGGTTCCATTAGACTAATAGCATTGCTCTCAAAGACCTCTTTCAGCGCGGTTTGAACAGCTTGATGTGCAGCTGAGCTTAAAGCAGCCGGGTGTGTATCTTTTCCGAATAGGTCACGAGACAGAAAGAAGGTCAAGTTGGCGTGAGTACCAGTCATAGGAAAACGTCGTCGAGGGCCACGTGCCAAGGCAGCAGCAGCACCATTTGTGAGTGCAGTGCGGAGTTCGGACAGGGGCAGTTCTTGAGGCAGAGAATAAACAGTGTGTCCGTCCTCAGGATCAACCATCTCAACATTCACTGTGATGTAGTTGCCATCCCTCTCTGTAGCTTCTATCAAAGAGGTATCCGTGAGATCGACAGGTTCAACAAAGGCAGCGCAGCCAGCCTTTCCTTTCTTGCCAGCAATCTCACGATCGATGAGCGAGTGATGAAGGCTTGAAGGGGACTGGACACATTCGCGATAGCCGATTTCAATCGAGCCCATGGTCGCCTTGGCCTTGAAGTCGTTCACCAGTCTGTCTCGGGCAATTTCAAGGTGCAGTTCGCCCATGCCACTGAGAAGCATTTGTCCAGATTCATCATCGACGCTGACATGTAAAGAAGGGTCCTCCCTCAAAAGTAGCGCGAGAATCTGCTCAACATTCTTCTCTTCACTTAAGCTATGTGGTTCAATAGCTGCGAAGAATACTGGAGGCGGAACGTCTATAGGGCGTAGATGTAGGTTATCCAAGGGTGCAGGAGGGCCGGTTTTAGCATTCGAGCCAG
Source organism: Pseudogymnoascus sp. BL549 (assembly GCA_001630585.1). Taxonomy (NCBI): domain Eukaryota; kingdom Fungi; phylum Ascomycota; class Leotiomycetes; order Thelebolales; family Thelebolaceae; genus Pseudogymnoascus; species Pseudogymnoascus sp. BL549. The sequence goes on along the minus strand of LNAR01001982.1, from coordinate 14,616 downwards.
TGTAAGTAATTAGTGTATCGCCAGTGCGCGCATGTTTAAGACCAACAATCACACCGATTTGCCCTGCTGGAATTGACTGGATTTCTTCCGCGTCCGAAGCATACATTTGAAGTAGTCTGCCAGCTCTCTCAGTGACATGAAGAGAGGTGTTCCACAGCGCCGAGTTTCTGGTTAGCGTTCCAGAATAGACGCGTACATAGACTAGAACGCCACGCTTGGGATCGTTCACCACTTTAAACGCAAGTGCGCATGATTCAATATTTCCACCAATGTTTGCTGGCCCTTGCCCATGGAGACGCTTGGGCTGCCTGGACGACTTAGACTGCTGGATTTGCAGTTTTCCGTTTAACAAATCTGGCAGTGTCCCCTTCATCGCACCTGCAGTGATTTCTGCCGGTGGCCGCTCGTTTGGATCAGGAAGCAAGTCATCAACTGCGTCCAAGAGTGGCTGGACGCCAATATTGCGGAAGCTGGCACCTGCGAAAACAGGTATGAGCCGGCCAGACCCATCGATGATGCATCGGCGCAAACTATCCCGGATTTCTTGGGGTGCAATGGCCATAGGATCATCGTCACATTCGAGCCATGCAGTGAGCAGGTGTTCGTCAAACTCGCAAAGAACCTCGACAAGTGCCAATCGCGCCTTGCTGAGTTCAGCTGCAAATTGCGGGTCGGTGTCTTTAAGGCTCTCCAGGCTGCACTTCTGGATGGCCTTTCCATCGCCTCCTTCGGTCCACTTCAAAGCACAAAGTTCGACGGCATCGCCAACTCCTTGAAATCGCCCTTTCCCGCCTTCCCACCATGGGATTTGGCAAACAGCAGGCCATCCTCGTAGCCGTGAGCCGATCTCTTTCACGGTTCGCCCAAACGCAGCTCCATCACGGTCGAGCTTGTTGACGAAAGCGATCCTTGGGATGCTGTAAAGGTTTGCCTGAGCCCAAACTTTTTCGGTCTGGGCTTCTACACCAGCAACACCATCAAGAACGCATATGGCTCCGTCCAGGATTCTTAGTGAGCGTAAGACTTCGAATGTGAAATCCGCGTGCCCAGGGGTGTCGATCAGGTTAATTGTATGCGTAACACGTGATTTTTGGACAGACTCAATTGAATCTTCTGGTGAGCCATGCTGGATTGGAGGCCAATGCAATGTTACTGCTGCAGATTGGATAGTAATTCCTCGAGCACGCTCAGCGGGCAGAAAATCAGTGACGGTCGATCCATCGTCAACATCTATGGGATGGTTAGTATATGTTTTATCCACATATTATGTGGATGGATAATATGATTGGGGCCTTGAGCACAACAAAGCATAAATTGAACAATTCTGAGCGCCGGGATAGCTTGAAGCTTCCATCGGAAAGACTAACCTCCTATTCGACGCGTAACACCGCTATAATAGAGCATGCGCTCAGTTGTAGTTGTTTTACCCTATCAATATTAGAAAACGCAGTTAGATGTTAGGTTTTATAAAGCTTACGGCATCGATATGGGCAATAATGCCAATATTTCGAGTTCTTTTGATCTCGGCATTGTGCCCTGCGTTGAAATTACTGGCGCTGTTTGAAAAGGCACGCAAACGGCAAACGATTATGAGATTGGATCTCAGCAAAGAGGACCGCCATGATACATGGGTAACTCTTGAACAATAAAGATGCATTATCTACATCCGTAAAACGTCGAAAGCCATGCGATATATGCGTCTAAAACGGAGGTTGTCATTACATCGCTTAGCTCGGCTCCCCGCGCTTACGAGTTCCACTATCGCTACCTTGGTCGTTGAAGGAAGGCGGCCATTCCCCTCCAACTCCAGCGACCATTGCAACCACCACTCTGCCCAGCAAATACAGTTGGCGATTTTGCCTTTAGGAATATCGTTGCACACGCGCTGACCGCGGTATGTTATTTGCCAATGGCGATCGCTTTGTCCTACAATCACTGACGTCGTAAGCTCCAGGCCCCAGCCGCCCTTCCCGCAATTTCGGGGTAAACGCAAGCCAATATGGACTACTCATCATCTTTACACGAGGATAACCCTGCGGAGGCATCACCATGGGGCTCATCTCCAGCTCCATCGCCACAGCACAATAGGTCTACCTTCAACCCTACGCCGGAAGCGCCTGGTTCGCCCTTGTACAGCCAAAACCGAGAACACGGCGACAACTACACAAGTGACTCGGGGACTGCCGATGGAACTAGCCACACGGATGAAGCTGAAAATGCTCATGCGTATGGTCAAGGACAGGATACTACCGAGCCGAACGTGGAACACCCAGGGCAGCAATCTGGAGAGCAACAAGCAGCAAGCCATCCAGAACAGCAGCAGCAAGCTCATCCAGGCCAGGAGGCACAAAGACAACAAGGAGCTTCTCGGCCCGCTGTTAGGCAGGGCCCTCATTACAAACTACAGGCAAAGATAACTGGCTTGGAGCGAGTTGGTCGGAAAGATCCTATACTGCGATTTGACGTTCACGTATGTGCACCGTTTGTTGAGCCTTTTATTGCAGGCGCTTTATGCTAACTAAAGCAGACCAATCTACCGGCGTTCCGAACTACACAGTTCCGCGATGTGCGACGCACCCATTCAGAATTTATCAAACTCGCAGACCATTTAATTTCCTCAAACCCCGAAGCAATCGTCCCAGCTGTGCCACCGGCACTGACTTCTGCTGGCGCAGGCACCGACGAGGACGAGGTGCGGGTGAAGGCATCGTTACAGCGCTGGCTCAACTATGTTTGCGGAAACGATGTATTGATGCGTGATGACGAGATGGTACTTTTCGTGGAGAGTGATTATGGGTACAGCCCAATGGTAAAGCGGAAGCAACCTGCGACGGGAGTTCGGCGGAAGGTTATCAAGCAATTTGCCCCACCCCCCGACGACACCCCAGAACTTGAAGATGCGCGCCCTGCTATCAAGCAATTCTACTTGGGCACAATGGACGCTGGACACAAAGTGGATAGGTTGGTCAAGGCTCGCAAAGGTATGTCATCAGGTCTTATGTTTACAACATCTACTAAGAAAGTGTAGGGCTTGGATTGGCTGAATCTGACTTTGGTGTCAAGCTTGGAACTATGAGTATTCAGGAACTACACGGTGGATTGGCGAACGCATACCGCAAGCTGGGAAAAACCATCCAAACAACTGGCGACTACCATGCTGCCCAGGGAACTGCCGAAGCTACCACAATTGGAGATCCTCTAGCATACCATTCGGAAGACGCCTTTATCGTGAAGGAGACTCTTACCAACCGCCATATTCTAATGCGCGAACTCTTACAGGCTGAAATCCTTTCCAAGGCCAAGGTTGACGCCGCCGACCGCCTCAAAGTGTCCTCCTCAGTGAAGCGCGAGAAGGTTGATGAAGCTATTGCAGCCATGGATAAAGCTCGCTCCAACGAGCTTCACTTACGCTCGAAGACACAGCGTGTGACTACGAATTTGGTCCAAGAGACTCGTCGCTGGTTTAACCGCACCACCATCGACATGCGCGTGTCACTTCGTGAGTATGTTCTCCGGGAGATCGAAGCAGAGCGCAGAACTCTTGCCACACTTGAAACTATCCGTCCTGATATTCGCGCCATTGATGCATCTGGTGGGCTCAGTAGGTTGGGGAGAGAATCACACCCAGCAGCACGACGCGTCAGCTTAGCTACCAGCCAGGGGCCAAAGGGTGACGCCTGGAGTGGAGTGCCAAGGAGACCGGACGCCAGTCGCAATGTCTCCAATACCATAATACCCGGTTCTGATGAAGAAACAGCAGAGACCAGCGCTGGGAGAGGTCGGGCGCTGAGCGGTGAGAGTTCAGGGGGCTTATCTGGGCTGAAGGAGGAGGAAGACGATGACCGTGTTGATGCTAGAAATGCGGCAAGCCGCTTGGCTACCAGCACTTTTTAGTTACAATAAATACCATCTCTGCTTTGAAGGCCCCAACTTGTTCTTTGTGTCGTACAGAAAAGGAATATTGTACATGGTTTGTCCCCAAGTGATACATAAATGCATTGCTCCAGCCCCCAAAAACTTAAAGCTACGTCATGCCACGTGATTTGTCGATCTGCATTGCGCTAGTCCAAGTGCGACCTCACAACCGCGTCACAGGCAAGCTGCCCAGTCGCGTGGCGCGAAATATATTCCCATACAACTAACTGCAAGGCTAGGCTACCTTGCGAAACCAACAACACCGTTTCATCTACATATTTCACAGATTTATTCGTCTGCGCAACGTTGTACTCAAACACATACCACAACTTCGCTAGAAGTCAACCAATGCGACCAGCAAGTCATTTATAATGACGGATTGGAACAAATTGAAGGTGCCAGAGCTTAAGGCTGAACTTAAGTCAAGAGGGCTGTCGCAACATGGATTGAAAGCTGCCCTTGTTGCCAGGCTTGATGAATCTGATAATGAAGCCAGTGCTCAAGGCGGGGAAGGTGAATTGACGAAGCCAGGTGACGGCAATGAGAGCATTCAGACCAATACTGTCGACAACAGCCCAGAGGCGGACAAAGAAGCACAGCAACCTCAAGCTGAGATCGACAGCGCATCGAAACCATCGGATGAACCATCTACACAAAATGGCGTAAACAAAGATGCGCAAATTGAACCGGATTCCAAACTAGGTATTCCGGCGCAAACAGAAGCCACCCCCACTTCCCAAGAGGCAACACGGGATAATTCATTGGCTGCACCTCAAACGACTCAAGATATTGAATCGCGCAAGAGGCGCTCGCTATCTCCACCTCCTGGAAGTTCAGAGACATCACGGAAACGTCAGCGCAAAGACACAGAACTGCCCTTCACCGACGTTGACGGACGACACGATGACGTGACGACTTCAGGAGGGGATGCACAATGGGTCGAGAAGCACAACAATGTTGATACAGCGATGATAAACGCTGAATCAGAGGAAGTTGCAACTGCCAGGGGTGTTGAAGATGGGCCTACAATCGTGGACGTTGGAAAGGAGGAGGTCGTTGCCGAGCATGCAGTTGCTCCGGGACAGGAATCGGTCGACGAGACTCGTGGCAGGCAAGGAGAGCGGAGCTACAGATCTCCCTCAGGCCCTCCCCGTCGACGCTCAGAAGACCGCCAGGCAGGAGCAGGCAGAGACTATGATATGCCAGATGCAGAGCAAGAGCGCAGTGTTGCGCCATCCATTCACCCAGCTACTTCAGCTCTCTACATCCGCAACTTTCAGCGGCCGTTAAACCGCACGCAACTCAAAGACTACATTGCCGAACTTGCCACTGCGCCAGGCCAGTCTCCGGACCCTGATGTCATATTTGACTTCTTCCTCGATTCAATTTGCACGCACGCCTTCGTCTCGTTTTCCAACACCTCGGCAGCTTCTCGTGTTCGCTCTGAATTGCACGACCGCATCTGGCCAGATGAGCGCACCCGCCAACCGCTTTGGGCCGATTTCATCCCGTATGAGAAGGTGGGCGAGTGGATTGAGGCTGAAGTCTCTTCTACCGCTGCGCGATCGGGCAAGAAATGGGAAATTATGTACGGTGTAGACGACGACAGGAATGTTACTGCCACCCTCCAAGAAACCGGTGCCGTCCCAGCTCAGATCCGCAGACAATCGTCATCCGGAGCTAACAATCAGCCTCCGGCCTTTGGTCGCCTTGGCCCAGGCCCAGTCCCGGGTGCACCATCTGGCCCTAGAGCAGAGATGGGGAGAAGAGATAACGGGATGCCCCTTGACGGCCCATCAGACCGGTTTAACAGGGATGCCCACCGTGATTACAACTCATACGATCGTCCCCACGATGACGTCCCACCTGTGGCTCCATTTGATCCGGATGTGACCTACACCAAAGCCACTCCACCGGTCGCATTCGTTCCTGTGACAAAGGCTCTTGCCGAGCGGAGATTGGATAATATCCACAGCCTGTACGCAAGAGACGCAGAGGATGATTTCAGGGCGAAGAGCGAGCAGCACAGGTACTCGTTCGAAGGCGATCTGTTGGTCGACAGAGGACCAGAAATCTTCCCAGGCGTCAGGCCTCCACCTGGCGTGAGAAGGAGAGGTCTACCCAGAGGATTGCTCAGCAGGGGTGGCGGTGGCAGAGGCGGTCCACGTGGTGGAGGCCCAAGGGATTTTGGCGGCCCGAGAGACTTTGGCCGAGGCGATAGGGGCTTCAGGGGAGGTTACGGCAGAGATGACGGATATGGTGGAGGATTCCGGAATGATCGCCCACCGCGTGGCGGAAGAGAATCATACGCCGGTGGATATGACCGCGGCGACAGATATGACAGACCGCAGTATGATCGCCCGAAGGATGATTTTGGTCGTGGTCCCAGGGGAGGTGGATACGGCCGGGAGGACCAGCATTGGCGCGGGGGTTCGTCGGGAATGGGCAGACGCTATTAAAGGGTTGGGTAAATACAGGTTGGGGCGGCTACTGGTGTTTCTCAGGCGTCCATAGTGGGTTGGTTGGTTGTATGAGTATATGAGGATGGGCGGAACCCTCCAGGCGTGGTTTTTACATGATTCCAAGGGCCTTGGCTAGGTAGCTTAAGAAACTAAATAATGCATAGTGGAACATACAGTCGGCAATTATGCAAATAAAAATGACGTTAGACGTTAATCGATGGATTCATAAGATTATGTTCGTAAATTCCGTGATACAGGCTCTAAGTTGGCAATACCTCTCACTTCCGGTCTTTATCCCCAAATAAAAATCTCATTTAAAATGTCCGAGAGAACTGCGCGTACGCAGTGTTCTTACAGCAAGCCAGCAAGCAAGTAATATGCTGAGGCAAGCTGCCATCTTCTCTCAGTCCAAAGGATCTCATCTGCCAACGCTCCGTTAAGAACCATCTCCTATAGAGAGAAGGTCCCTGCAAACACTGAAGTCTGCATCGCTGGGTATATCCATCTTTGCCATATTTAAGGCGCCCACACATGCCATGCCAGGTGGCGGCGTCAAAAGAAAGGTGCGAAAGAGAAAAGAAAATTGTCGAGAGAATTCACCAATACATACTCAACGCAGCACGTTCAATGCCCAGCAAATGGGGTTCGTAAAAATCGTTGGTCAATTCTAGCTGGAATGCAGCAGCCTTTGCCAGTAAACGCCTGTACCCTTCTGTCGTCCGTCCATACACCAGTCGCTTCGCTCCGTTAGTGTAAGCAAAAAATCATATCCGCCACCGCCCCGTCATAACCGTCTTACCCATACCATAACCCAGCCCCGTCCAGTCCACAAACCTAATCGCTAATATGTTGAAACAGCGCCGAGATACTCTCGCCGTAGTGATTCCTCCGGATGGCCTCGCTGAGAAGCCCGGCTAGCTCGAGCACGACGAGCTTCTTGCTTGCGCGCCGGCGCTCCTCCGGAATGGGGAAGGAATTGGTCACGAGAATCACGTCGATGCAGTCGCACTTCTCGAGCTCCTCGAGGGAGTCGCCACCGAATAGACCGTGCGTCGCAATAATGTATACCTTCTTCGCGCCACCGCGCTTGACGACAGCTTCGGCTGCAGCAACCCAGCTGCCCCACTTATCGATCATGTCATCGACGATGAATACCGAGCGGCCCCTAACATCTCCGACGAGGGTAATCATCTTCTCCAGGTCGTGGTTAACGGGGTCGTCGCCCTCTTCATCACTGCTTTCCGCGGCATCGTGCGAGCCGCCGAGTGCATAGGGTTCAGGGTTGAAAAAGCTCGACACACGGGAGATTTCGAGGGGATCGTCCTCGGGACGATCCAAAATCATCGAGTTCGACATGGCGGAGGTAGTGGGAGATGGATAGTCGTCCGGCACAATGTGGCCGTGCACAAGGCGTCCGTGAATGACTTCCCGGGCGCGCTCATCGGTGTATTCACTCTCCTCTTCGGTGTGTGAGAAAGGGATGGGAGTGGTGGCGGATCGTGTAAGAGGGGAGCGAGCAGCAGACGTTGGTCCGTTCAAAGGTATGCGACCAGCTGATGGCGTATTTGAGGCGCGTACTGATGATGAGCTTACGTTGCGGGAATGAGACGGGGCGGGGTTGGATGTTGGCTCGGAGTCGAGTGTGACGGCACTGAGAGGGGTAGATAGATCCGGCTCGCCATCAACATCGTAATCCCGGTCATCATTGTCGTTGGGTGGTGGGTTGTGATCTAGGGAGCTGAATATCATGCTCGAACTCATATTACCTCCTCGCCTTCGGTCTGTGGTGACCATTCCGAAATTCAACTTCAACGCGTCCGCTAATGACGTGACCCTCTTTGTTCCTCCCGCGTTCTTCGATACGCACACCGCTTCCTTCCATCCCGGGACATTGTGTCTGATCCACCTCGCGATTAATGGTTCTGCGTGGAGATTGTCAACAGGGCATTTGAAGAAACCCTGCATCTGAGATGCATGTAGATCGATTGTGATGATGTGGTTTACACCCGCAACGTTGAGAAGATTGGCAAGCATGCGGGCAGTAATTGCGCCTCGGTGGGACTTCTTCTTAGATTGTCGGCTATATGGAAAGTACGGTAATACGGCTTCAAAAAGAATCAGTAAAAACACTTGACATGGCGTGGTACGGGATGGGAGACTTGGAGCAACGCACCGGTGATCTTGTTAGCGGAACCTCCTTTGCACGCTGAGATAAGAATCAAGAGTTCCATGATACTATCGTTTATCTTCGGACTCCCAGACTGGACGACGAAGACATCCTTCTCTCGAATGCTGGTGAGGATCTTGACGCTGGTCTCGCCCTGGGGTAGAGTTAGCCCCACGTGCATGGACAGAGCTAGATAGCTGCACTGATACGTACGTTCGCAAATTGCGACAGCTCGACTCCGGCCGGTGCCATTCCTAGGTTTGTGCATATCTGATTTGTGAGCTCAGGGACAGAGCTCCCCGCGAAAATGAGGGTTTTGCGCATCTTCGGTGGTTGTTGTAGGATAAACGAGGGTCGGGGGAGCTCAAAATAATATTTTAGCTAGCGGGAACAAAAGAAAAGAGTTCCGCTTCCCCACTCATGTCAACGCCGATACATCCCGCACATATCCATATCGGCCACAACAAAATATCATGATGGCCACGAATCAAATAATCACATTGATGTCAGCCATGGTCTCTCGGTAGATAAGAACCGACGGTTCTTATAATTAATTATTGACATCGGTCTTTTATTTATTAAAGATGGGGGTCCCTCACCTGATCACCCATCTTCGGCCCTATTCAGAAAACACAAATTTCAATGGCAAAGATGTAATAATTGACGGCCCTGGATTTGCGTATCACATATTTCATGCCTGTTTGGCTGAAGAGCCGGATGCCCGCAATCCGTTTGAAGCCTTTCCATCGTACAAAAAGATTGGCGATGCAGCCATCCGCTGGCTGGAAGAGCTAGAAGGCTTCGGCGTTGAAGTGTAAAGACCATTCCTGCCTGAGCAAGAGAAGAATGAAAGTTGAAAGCTGATTCCCATGCAGGAAGAAAATATACTTTGATGGATTTTTGCCTGCCTCCAAAAAAAAGACGAGGTCATCACGGCTCATGAATTATACAAAGCAACTAGCTCTGTATCACGAGGCATGGCCTCAAGTAATTCCAAGCGGGCGTGAGCAGCTGAAGCCGAAAGGCAGAAGATCGAGCATGTTTGATCAAAAGTCATCTGCAGCTGTCTCTGGCCATATTCCTGCAATTCCATTTCTTGTCCCAGCAATTCTTGAGAAGCTTCTGGCTTCGCAGCGCTTCCAGAGCATCACCTCTGTCTCTCCAGGCGAGGCGGATTTGTACTGCGCAAGGTATGTTAAAGAGCACGGGGGGACTGTGCTTACGGGAGACTCCGATCTCCTAGTTCATGATCTTGGTACCCAGGGCTCCGTATCTTTCTTCAAGGACCTCGACGTTTCCGAACAGTGCAACATCAAGACGATTAGGTGCTGCCAGTACACTCCAGCTCTGATTGTGGAAAGACTTGACTTAAACCGGTCATATGGGCTAAAATCTTTCGCTTTCGAGATGATTATGGACCCACATGCAAGCTTACCAAAGCTAAAGCAGAAATCTAAGGATATCAAAGCGGTCACGGATTATCCAGGCATGTACCAAGACTTCGTAAAGGAGTATGAGGCCTTGCCCAAGGAAGTCCATGTCCCGGAGAGCACAGAAGCCAATGCTCCAAAATCTCTTCGAGCCGTTCTTAGGACACTCGATCCTAGGATATCAGAATACGTTCTCCAGTTCCCTCAGGCTGCCGACGCGGCTGAGCGTCCGTTTCCTTCTTCGATTCAACCATCCGAAAATGGGAACAGCGCGGAGATGTTTCTTCCATTTTTGTTAGATTGCCCTTCCAAAACAAGTGCTTGGGAAATGAGCACGGCAGTGCGGCAATTAGCCTATGGTGTGATGAATTTGACAGAGCCAAAGGAGAACCATGTTGTGGCCGTCGTGGAACATCGGCGCCAACAAAAAGGCTCGCGAGGTAGGGAGTGGCAGCTTCCTACTTACGACGAGATAGAAGAAGCATCAACCGGATTAATTGAGCTGGTGGAAAGCCTTGGTAAGAAAATGCCTGGTATCTCGGACCTTGAGTTATGGAGGGCAGTTGCCTTCCACCAAGATTTGGACTTTTCTTCCTCAACTGGCAAACAGTCACTCGGGAACTCGATAATTGAGTCAAAATTAGGGTCGAAAAGGTTATCGTGGGATACGATACACTTTTCCGCTCAATTGCAAGGCTCGTTCTACTCATTTCGAATGCTCAAGCAAATACTGGAGGTTGCTTTGGCCTCGCAAAATGCGGAGAACCTATCCGCGGCCTCGAAACGTCTATTTACATTGCTGGAATCATTACCAGATTTAAAAGCATGTCCAGACGTCCACGCAGACCTCGAGTCCTTCAGATCCTCTGTGGACCCCAAGGCGCTCTCAGCAGTCAAGACACTGCTGAACATTGACGGTCAGGCTATAACCGGCGATGTCAGTCCCAAGTCTACAAAAAAGGTTAAGAAGAATAAACGGAAGAGGGCGCAGGAATCAAGTGCGCCAGTGGAAGTTACTAAACGACCAAATAATATGTTCGATTTGCTAGACTCAACATAAATAATGAAGCGCAGCATCGAACATACTCTGTACTAGAATAACTAAGTGACAATACTGTTACCAAATATACCTCCTTCGATACTCTTCGCTAGATACTCCTTATTGGATGTGTCTAGGTCGAGGTTTCTATTCTAAACTGCTCGGTTGAGAAAATAAGAATAGAGCCACTTAAAGTATGCAGGAATAGAATTAAATCCTTTAATAATTCCCTGATAACGCTCGTAAGATTGTGTATTTGATCTGCGACTCCGCCGTCTAACTCCCACGGTGTGGGAAGGCTAACCCTCAGCCTCGCCGACGTCAGTGTCGCGAGGCGGTCAAAAGCGGCAGTATAAAAATGTGCCCCTCCAGGACACTGAGGGGCACGATATCTAAAATTTATTTGGAAACGACATATACCATCTAGGCGCATATTAACACCGCCAAAATGCCTTCTGAACTTGAAGATCTCGTCGGATTTATAAACCATGGCAGCACGCCTGTGCGACAACTTGGTATGTCATCCCTCAAACTTTTGCGCCATGGTGCTAATGAACCGCATGGTAGCTGTCGAGAATCTGGTCCCATACTCTTTGACCCAGCCCGCAATATTCAAGACGGACGGCTTATTACCAGTCAAACATCTCAAACTTTTGGTTAGAGATTATCCAGTATGCGTCTCCAAATCCTCTGTCGACAGCAGTACCTGACGAGACACGCAGCAAATAGCCAAGAATGCCCTCGATATCCTCATCAACCTCTCTGATGACCAAGAGGTTCTTGAGGACCTTTCCAAAGATAACACTCTCCTTGATTCCCTATTAAGTCGCTTGACGGTATACTCGCCCTTCAAAATTCCGCTTTTGTGATCTTGCGCTGACCATAGTCACGAAACAGAGCCCGACTGAGCCAAATGCAAACTTAATAGCAATGCTCCTCGCCAATCTTGGCAAGGAAGATAATATAAAGATACTTCTGCAGCTAGGCTGTGTATCTCCGGAAGGTCTGCATTCCAGCGACCGCATCATCGACCAACTGTTCGATTTATTCGTCAGAGGCGCCGATGGGACATACAATAAAGATGCCAACTACGACTACCTCGCCTACCTCTTCGCCGACATCGCCAAGCACAGCGAAGGCCGGAAGTACTTCCTAACCAAGCAAGAATACGATGGTGTCATCCCTCTGACAAAGCTGACGGTCTTCACTGAACACAAGAGTGACGTGAGGAGGAAGGGTGTGGCGAGCACGATTAAGAACGTCGCATTCGAGACAGACAAGCACGACCTATTTCTTGCCGAGGACCAGATCAATATCCTGCCTTACCTGCTGCTGCCGATCATTGGTGGCGAAGAGTACAGCGACGAGGACCAGGAGGGGATGCTAGACGATTTACAGCTGCTGCCACCTGACAAGGCGAGAGATAGTGATCCCGAGATCATTAAGGCGCACGTGGAAACTCTGATGCTGTTGACTAACAGCAGAGAGGGGAGAGACACAATGAGGAGTATCAAAGTGTATCCCGTGATCAGAGAGACCCATCTCGCGGTGGAGGATGAGGGAGTGAGAGAGGCTTGCGAGAGGCTGGTGCAAGTACTAATGCGGGATGAGGAGGGGCAGGAGGTGAGCGATGGAATGAAGCAATTAGAGCGCTCCAGCAGAAAAGCAGTGCCAGCGGCGAAGGACGGCGGGTGGGCAGATCAGGAGAGCGAGGACGATGATGATGAAATTAAAGAAGTCTAATAGACTCAGCGAAACCAAATATATCGAAATATACGGATCCAATATCCAACGCCTGACATCTTTCATCGTCAATTGTCTCAAGTATTGCTCCATTCCTGCCTTCTCAGTGGGTGTGTTTCAGAAGTCTCAGAAAGGGGGAGCATAAATGTAAGTCACGTGAACTAATATGCAAAGTTACACCCCATTGGTCATGCGTGCCCAACGCCTTGCGAAACTGTAACATTTCCATTCAGCAACGGCGAAGTCCAATTGAGTGCTCGAAGCTTCCAACTAGCCATATATTATTGACTTAATGTATGTCACGTCGGGCAGCTTTGAAACTATATAATTGTCATTTCCTTGGCGGCCAGCCGGCAGAGGTTGGGGACTGGAAATCGACATAAACAAGAGACCACCCCAGGTACTGCCCGCCACCAATGCCTTCGTAACACAAGAATTCAGCCATGGACTATGTAGTACGTTTCCCTTAAAACATCTCCAATCGAATGATTCTAACACCCAGCAGAAACGTTTTCTCCCCTGGCCGGACACCCCCATTCCCGGCGTTGCTCTCTCAGCGTCCGGCCTCCTCGCCCTCGCCGACCTAAGCACAATCGCCAATCGCACCGCCATAACCGGCACCTCAACATGGCTAGACATGCTCGTCCTCGCCCCTGGCCTGCACAACCAGCAGCGCGCGGATACGCTCTCTGACCTCCCCAATCCGCTCACTCAGCCCCTCCTCACAACTTCCAACCACCGCCCCATCTCCCTCACAAACGCAGCCACTATCCGCTACCTCGCGCGCCTCGGTGCGGGTACCAGACCCGTTACCCTCCGCGTCGGGTCACCGCGCACCCAATCGATTCGGACGTCAGTTAGCCAGGCATCGCTGAAGCGCGTTCGTCAGACCCCCCGCCCCAGCTTGGTCGCCCCTCTCCTGTACGGGATTGCGCTCTGTCTCACCGTCGGCTCAATGGCGCTCATGGTTCTATCGCACGACTGGTGGGGTGTGGGAATCCTAGGCGCGCTTATGCTTGCCCGCGCGCTCAACATCTGGATCATCCGCTCGCGCACTTCGTCGGGCTTGCCAGGATCTGCACCGCCGTCTGTGTCGCCTGGGGAGCCGCCGTCTACGCCTGTGGACGCTGAGCCGGAGAGTTGGAAGGTCAAGATTGATGGGGAGAGGGAGATTTGCCTTCATGGGCTAGCGGACGATTTGGAGGCGTTGACGGGAGGCGTATGGATGCGTGGAAAGACGTCCATGGAGGGGTATGCAGAGGCGGCAGCGAAGTTGATTGTTTATCTCGTCGCGGCGTTTAGTGGGAATATGCACCAGACGGGAGACATAGTGTTGCTTTTGCTGCTGCTGTTTTCAGCCGGTTTGCTGGCGCTGAGTAATTCAAGAGAGGACAGGTTCTGGATGAATGGCCGGTCGGCGGTTATCATACCTGGGATTGGGGCCATGAGTGGTAACGCGGAGCCGGATTGGGGAGCGACGACGGACGGGTCCGAGATGAAGGGCACTGGTGATGCGACACCGATGACAGTATGAATTATGAGCTTCAGGAGTGGTATTAGCAGGACCTGCGGGAGTATTTGCTAGCTTTTTGGAATTGTTTTTTTGGTGTTCTTGCACGGATGTCAATCGGCTGGTTTTAGAGAAGCGATCAACTTTTACGACCGCACAACGACGATTATGATGGGTCATGAAGCGCCTAGGGCGCCAGACATTCTATATACCCTCTACAAACGCATTATTATCTTTAGAATACACCAGGAGTCATAGAATTAGAAACCTGGGGAAATCGGGTTGGTTATGGAAAACAGAAAAAAATATAACGTGGTTTATCAGCATGTCGCGCATATCACCATGTCGCG
>LNAR01001981.1:0-32980 GCA_001630585.1 Pseudogymnoascus sp. BL549 | reverse complement strand
CCGCCTCGCCACCAACTCATCCCAAATGGAATTAACCTTCGACCCCTGCTGCCTAAGACTGTGCATCACCCTGCTCTGCATCTCCTCCACCTTCCTCCTCGTCTCCGCCGCCTCCTCAGCCGCAGTCGCACCCCCGATCCCAGCGCCACCGCCGACGCCGGCGCCGCCGTCATAGTACGAGTTATCTTCGACTGTGCGTTGGAGCTTAGCGAGTTGGGAGGAGAGGGTCGTGAGGGTTATGGCTGTGGGGGTTGGTGCTGGTTGTTGAGGGACAGGGATGGGGCGGGTGGGTGAGGGAGGGTCGAGGGATTCGTCATAGTCTGGTGGTTTGTTAGGCCCGGGTGCCTGTGGGAAGGGAGAGGATAGAAGAATGGGGGAGGGATAGTTACGCTTTCGGCACATGGTGATAGGTGGGTAGCCGCCAGGGTCGGACATTCTGATGTTGTTGCAGTTGGCGATATCGCAGTTATCTGGGGGATTGTTAATGGAGATCTTGACGGTGTGAGAGGGTTACATACGTGTGCGACAGAAGCCGTATGTATGATTACGGGCACTTTGATGGCAACTCGGTTTTCGACATTCATCTGAGAGGGATATTAGTTAGGTCTCACATGTGGCGTGAGGGCTGTTAGAGACTTACGGATGGGACAGTAGCGGGTGAGAGTGACGTTGTCCTTGTCCAGGTATAATGTCCGTGGGTTGCTGCACACCTCAGATTCACAGATATCTAGAGATGTCAGATGGGTTTTGGGCGTTGAATGACGAGAAGGGACTTACGGTCGCTGCAGTAGAAGTGGTCGCCGATGCAGCGTTTAGTGCAGTCGCTCATGGGGCATGCGTCTGTATACAGTTAGAATCGATACAGTGGTTGATAAAGGGGATGGGGGAGCTCACGCAAGGTGCAAAATTCTGACCCGGGTTTCTTGTCTCTTGTGCATTGGGAGCTCGAGCATGCTGAGTCTGTTGGCTGATTAGAATCTTACGGCCGTTCTGGGAGCTCAAAAATGGAGAGACATACGGCGTGAGCAGAATGTCTGATACGCCCCGTCTTTTCGCGCTCGGTAGCTTGTACAGTCCTTGTTCGCGCATTTCAAGTCTATTCATATGTGAGTCTAAGTCTTGTCTTCCTGGTTGGTGAGTTCACTTACGACCGGCACATAGTTTCTCGTCGCCTTCTACAATAACACCGCAGTCGGGTTTGTAGCATGTGTCTGGTTGTCATTAGAATCGGTATACTGAAGAAGATGCTCGTACATACGCGTGGTACAATATTCTTTCCATTGTGGGTGGCTTCGTTCGCAAGTTTGTCTCACGCATTTGTCTGTAGAATGTGAGACTCGCGGCCGTCGATATTATTGAGTGACTGGAGCTTACGCTTTTGGCAGTAGTTGAAGTGCCTCCTCTTCTGGGCGTTGTATTCTCTGGGAAAATAGCATTCGTCGGCATCGCATTGATCTGGGCATTGGTTATTATCATGTTCTCATTATAGGCTTGCACATGCGTTTACTCACGATGCGTACAGCAATCCCACCATCCACCATTCGAAGCCCGAACTCGTTGCTGAGAGCAGCCAGTAACTATACATTCGTAGTCTACACTGGGTAAGTATTTTTGAAGTCAGGGCGGTTAGGAGCCATGGATTGTAAAGGACGGCTTGGGTTGGCGTCTCTGATCAATCGAACATGGTGCCTGAGGAGTCATGGCACTCACGGGCTACGCATCTGTTCACTCCGCTTCTTATCACTCTTTCGAAGCACGGAGCCTCGCCTTCGAAGCCTATACAGGTATCTTGGAACACAGTCATGGTCAGCGTGGCACTGGGAAATAGGTATGGACATGCATATCTAGAGTTTTAATTTACAAAGGCGACGTACGAGTATCACAGAAATCCGAGGACCGTGAGCTGCCCATGTTATTCGGGAGGACGTTCTTCGAGAGTACGGCCTTCGGACATCCTTCCCAGGCACATCGCTGTATGGTGGCGCTCTTCCTCCGATTCCGATTCTGCTTCCCGCCGGTCAAGAAGTCCTTGACCTTACCGTCTGGCGCTGAACGGCGATAGGGATGATCCTGCATTGTGAGTGTGTAGAGTATGAACACGATACTCTTCTGATGAGCGCCGTGCGCTGCTCTCTTTAACTCTTTTCAAGCATGTTGAACTGTGGCTGAGAGCTGACCGCAAGGCTAGGCTACAGTTCAGCTACCAGACGCGGCTGCTCAGAGGGCATTATTGATTGGGCGCGCATGCATTCTGGAGGGCTCAAGATGGGATTGCGCAGGCGCAGCGATTGGCTGGGGGGAGGGGGGGGAACTCGGTGAGGAAATGAGGGTCAGTGATGCATGAGTGTTGCTGGAGATGCATGAGCACGAGGCTGGAGGCGGAGGTTTTGAGTAGGGAGTTTGTTGAGGGTTGAGATGCCGTGCAGCCCGGGCCCATGTCTGTGCCTGTGGGATGGTAAGTAGGTAAGTATTGGGTGGAGTTTGTTCGGGTGTATATGTGAGCAACAGAGCATCCTGAGTGTAACGAGCAACTTACTGCCACTGGATGATTCAACAGCGTGCTCTGGTTGTTGGCCGGGGGTGCACACGCGCGCATGTTGTGGATGTCATTGTGGCAAGGCTGAGTAAAAATGAGGTGAGGCTGTGCAGGGAGGGGAGGGGTGTAGGATGGATGATCGTAGGGGAACAACAAGCAAGACAAGAGAAAGCAAGGGAAGGAAAGTGAAGAAGGATCAAGACAGTGGTGTACTGCATATGCATACATACGTATACGTATACGTATATACTTGAGCGTACAGTATATAATCGCACAGCATGAGCACATGGGCTGAGAAAGACCTACATTAGGATAAGATGAAGCTGGAGATGAAGATGAGAAGGACAGAGGACAGTGCTACTCCAGTGTCAACTCCAGTCACTCTCATCCAAACCAAATGCCAGCCCAGACCACACTGCCCTTGTACTAACCCAAATCCAGCCTAGCGGTATTGTCACCTCATCTGTTGCCACCGAAATCGGGGCAAACAAGCCAATATAGCCCACTAACCCTAAAAAGTGGCAGAAAATGGCAGAAAATAGGCGTTAAATGGGCTGTAAAATGGGCAAAATCTGGCTTATCCGTTATCTCTACCGCCCCCCGTGGCGGGGTACGCCGGAACCATACGGTGAGGGCGAAATTCCAATTTAGTCCCCCAATTGACCAATTAATGATTTTAATTCTATATGTATATATTCCCTATTTTGACTCATATACCCCATTAAATACCGCATCGCACCCTTCCGGTCACCCTCCCATATAGTTATCTGAACATCTCGAGATCCTCATCTTCCCCAAGAGGTATCCCCATTCTACCAACAATGGCTCCCAGCGCTGTGCATATCACGGGCGAGGTCCCCTCCAAGCTGGCTACAGCCGCCAATGCGGCTTCACAAGAAAAAGCAAATACTGCCAGCCACACCCCCTCCCAGCGCTACCTAAGCACAAGAGGCGGGGAATACAGCGTACGCCACCAATTAACGTCTCCTTATATATAAATTGATGAGCAGTGGCTAATAACTGACCCTCGCTCTCCAGCTCTCCTTTGAAGATGTCGTCCTCAAGGGCCTCGCATCCGACGGCGGCCTCTTCATTCCTGAGGAGATCCCCTCTTTACCCGCCGACTGGGAGACCGCCTGGAGCGACCTCTCCTTCGCCGACCTCGCCCACACCATCCTCTCGCTCTACATCTCGCCCTCTGAGATCCCCTCGGCTGACCTGAAGGAGATCATCGATCGCAGTTACTCCACCTTCCGCGCACCAGAGACTACACCCATCGTCCCGCTCGACGCGGAGAAGAACCTGTACCTGCTGGAATTATTCCACGGTCCGACGTGGGCGTTCAAGGATGTTGCGCTGCAATTACTCGGAAACCTCTTCGAGTACTTCCTCGTGAGGCGCAATGAGGGCAAGACCGGCAAGGACAGGCATCATCTTACCGTCGTTGGTGCCACCAGTGGTGATACCGGATCCGCTGCCATCTACGGTCTGCGCGGCAAGAAGGATGTCTCCGTCTTCATCCTCCACCCCAAGGGTCGCGTCAGCCCAGTCCAGGAGGCCCAAATGACCACCGTCCTGGATGCCAACGTCCACAACCTTGCCGTCGAAGGCACCTTTGACGATTGCCAGGTATGTCTCACATTACCCCTCCCCAACCCCTCTGCACCCCACTAACCCACCCCCCAGGACACCGTCAAGGCCCTCTTCGCCGACCCCATCACCAACGCCAGCCAAAAGCTCGGCGCCGTCAACTCCATCAACTGGGCGCGCATCCTCGCGCAACAAACCTACTACTTCGCCGCCTACTTCGCGCTGCAGAAGCGCCTCGCCGCCACGGGGGGCACCGCCAAACCCCGCTTCGTCGTGCCCACCGGCAACTTCGGCGACATCCTCGCCGGCTACTTCGCCAAGCGCATGGGTCTCCCCGTCGACAAGCTCGTCTGCGCAACCAACGAGAACGACATCCTCGACCGCTTCTGGCGCACAGGAACCTACGAGAAGAACCCCTCTCACTCCCCCTCCGCGGCCGAGGGCCTCGCCGTTGACGGCGCAAAGGCCCACACGGATGGTGTCCGCGAGACGCTCAGCCCAGCAATGGACATACTCGTCTCCTCCAACTTCGAGCGTCTGCTCTGGTTCCTCGCGTACGAGTACGCCAGCGGCGCCGGCATGGACGACGCGTGGACGAAGCAGCAGGCCGGCCAGGAAGTCGCGGCATGGCACACGCAGCTTAAGTCGCAGGGCGGCTTCTCCGTCAACGCCGATATCCTCAAGTTTGCCCAGCGTGACTTTGACAGTGAGCGCGTGACTGACGTCCAGACCACCGCGACGATTGCGGATTTCTTCGACAGCGCAAAGTACGTCCTCGACCCGCACTCGGCTGTTGGTATCGCGGCGTCGCTGCGCAGCATGTCTCGCGCAGAGGGCGTGCCTCACATCTCGCTCGCGACGGCGCATCCTGCCAAGTTCGCTGGAGCGGTGGAGGTAGCGCTCAAGGATAAGGAGTTTGATTTCGCCAGCGTGCTGCCGGAGGAGTTTGTCGGGCTCCAGGAGAAGGAGAGGAGAGTCACTGATGTTCCTGCTGGTGCTGGGTGGGAGGGTGTCAGGGAGATTGTGGTGAAGCAGGTTGAGGAGGAGTTGAGCGGAGAGAGAGCTTAAGCCTGTGGAGGGAAGAGAGCGGGGGAATAGAAGCACATATTTATGTTAAAGCGGGTGCTGAAGAGGAGGAGAGGATACACAGACAGTCCGTGTGACTATAAACAACACACAAATACCGAGATTAGGAAGGGGGTATCTAAAAGTAGCTGCTCGGTCTACGTCAGATAATGGCGCAATTTTGAATTTTTGGGTAGAATGTCCTGCTTGCACAGGTCTTCTCTTATCAATGTCCCTCTACCTGCACTCAGCGCTGGATATTTGAGAGAGGACTTGGCAAAGGTGTGGCTAAGCTGGATAGACATCATTTTGGGTGGCCTATTTGACATCAGTACATAGAATGCGAAGGCATAGAAGCTTCGCAATGTCAATACTATATTTTCCAGGCGCAGCATTATTACACATAATTGTCGTCAAATATCAATCACTCTAAAGTCAACACCCATATTGGAAAAATATTTTATTTCTGTCTTACACTTACACAATGAATGCTGATCCTTCAATCCTACAATTATAATCCCTCTATTAGCACGCCGAAAGGCGCGTTATAACTTCCTCCTCCACTATTCCACCATTCAGAAAGCCCCATCACTCATTCACTACCACACTATATATATATTCTTACTCCCTGCCACTCTAATACACCACAACAGAAGCAAATATTAAGCGTGAAAAGAAAATACCGAAGACCACCGCCCGCCCCTCTGTCGAACCACAAGTAATGTATGCTATGCCCGTAAATCCCGAACAGAACGCCCTCGATAAAGGAGAAACATCCACCACAGGAAAGCTATTCAAAGCCACGTCACAATATCCCAAGTAATATTGTAACGAGGGCGGATTAATGCTGGCAGAATGTCGACTCAGTTGTGATCCGCAATGATCAATACAACCAACCCTCAAGGAAAATCCTGAAGAACACGAACCCTGGATATGTATGTATGTATGGAAACATATAACTACGCTCCTCAACAATTCCAACGGTTACTGACAACACAGCAGCCTGAAAATGCTCACGTCACGGCTCCACAGAACTACCAGCTCGAATTGGCAACAGACCCGACTCCATTGGCGGCAGTTTCCCAATCTGGCTCGATGTTGCCCTGGCGCTCTTCATTTTGGCGGTTAACTTTGGCCAGAAATTCGGCAGCGGTATATCCACCCACTGATGCGGACCCTGCTCTTGATGGCGGCCGATTTTCATGTCGGGCAGAAAGGCCCGAAGCAGACCGTGCAACCTTGGCAGTAGGAGCGTCAAACGTAAACGATGGGCGTGGTCCAGGTGCAAGTGAGGGAATTGCAGTCCCGCCATAGTTTGGAAGACATCCTACCGCATGAGTTGATGACAACCCAGAGAGTGGTGAAGAAACCGCCGGGCTATTCTTTAGCATCCCAAGTAGGAACGCCGATGTCGTTGCGCTATAAGGCTTGTTGAATTTCGCCTCAACTTTCGAGGCATGCTGTGGTGAGCACACACTCTTCGAAGCACCCCACGAGTCTAAAGATGCCACATCATCTTTGTCATCGTGCACGGTAAGATTTTTGCCTGACGAAGTTCTACCGGCCACGATTGCTTCTGACCGAAGTACTAAAGCCTGGGATTCCTCGCCTAGCACTTGTTCCTTGGACGTAGCACTACCGTCCTTTGACTTCCGAATAATCGTTGATGCCTCACTATAGCGACCCTGGCCGACCTGGAGGGCAGATCCCTTTTGTGGAGATGGCGGATAAAAGTCTTGCCCGTCAAATTTTGGCAGGCCCTTAAGGGATTCCTTACTGGCGTTCCCCCAGTACAAGTGCCGGGCACGAATCTCCTCAGGAGTGAGTGGTCTCGTATACATGAGTTCGTGGGATCGGGCATCTTTCCATGGGACTCCTGGCGGCGGAAACCCAGTTAAATACGGAATACCAGGGGTATGGTGAGAAGCCGAGGCCAAAGTAGGAGTATCTGCAGTCCCTTGTAGCTGTCCTGCTGACATAAAATGGCGTCCGTCGTAGCTCTGGGTTCCGCGAGATTCTGGGTTAGGTGTCTTTCCAACCAATGTAGTGTTTGACGACGTGAGATGGCTATCCCCGTCCTTTGATTCAGCCCATGCATTGCCTGTGCCTCTCAGACGACTTTCTATATCCTGGACGTATCCTGCTGGGCTACCAATGATTTCGTCCGGCATCATTGTATTGCTTTCTGCCGCATCTCTCGGTGCAGTATGTGGCTGCATAGCAGGTTGCTGAACAGCAGGTGGCTGTACATCAGGAGTCTGTACAACCTGTTGGGCTCTAGGCTTGAAAGGAGCTGCCTTTGCGGCGGAGAGGCTCAATCGTGTTCGGCCTGGTTGCGACGATTTCGCGACTGAGGTCTTGGAATCTGGCACTATAATGGGATTATGAAATGGCTCAGATCGATTCACTCTAGGCGCTTGGAACTGATGAGCCGGTACTTGCTCATAAACACCATCAAAACTTCTGGAGTGGTGATAAGCTGGAGCAGCGACCCAATTTGGGATGAATGGGTGACCACTGGACCCCGCAGGGAGAAATCGAGGATGTTCTCCTAGAAAGGAGTGATTGAACTGCGAATCCGAATCCTCAGAGGGCAGCAGAGCCAAACTTGCTTCCAGGGTCTGGATCTGACTTTCAACGTAAAAGCGTTGTTTCTTCACATGCACCTCGTCGATCTGATGTTTGTTGTGATCTAGCTGATGATCAAACTTCTTGATCTCGTCCTGCAGAGACTTTATCTTCTGTTTAACGTAACCAGGTTGATTATAAGGGGGTTGGTCGAGGCTCGGTAACTGTGGAATTCCTACTAGCCTGCTATTGCCTGACTTTGAGTGAGGAACAATGTGAGAAATGTTCTGCACGATCGGTGGGGTTGAGAGTGGGTTGTTGTAGGAGATTGGTTGTGCGTGTCCCAAAGAAGGCTCTCCAGAGTTGAATGCGCCATGATGAAGCGGGATTTGCGGGATTTGCGAAGACTGCAGATTCTGCAAAGGAGGTGTATTCCCAAGCATGTTGAATGGGATCACAGGAACGCCAGGGGGGATTTGGAAATCCGATGGGAGAGGGTAAACCATCTGCCCATTAACCATGAAAGGCTTTGTCATGTCGAATTGGCCTGGTGGTGACAGCTTGATTGGCTGAGGACCAGCCGAATTGTTGTGATCCGAGCCATTCGCAAGACTTGGGGCTGGAACTGCAGGTTGCGGTTCTGCAATTGTTGGGGGCTGTAGAGTTCCGGAGCTCAATGGCTTCTCTAAAAAGTGGGGGTGTTGAGCAGTAGCAATGTTCACATTTGAAGTTGAGTTATTGATAGGCAGCTGGTTGGGGTCGGAAGGTCTCAAGGCCGCACCTTCTTGCCAGTTTGAATCTTCGGTTCCTGGAACTTTCTTATCTTGTTTCGCCTCGAAGAAAAATTTGTCACGGTTCCAGACGAACACCGGCTGAGGAGGGGCGCGAATATTTGGAACAATTCTGCCGCCTGCCGTCACTCGAACGTGTGTTGGCGAAACAACGGCACGGTAGAATTTCTGGAAGTTTTCCGCCTTCTGTGCGTGGTATCCGGATGGTGCGGACAAAGGCTGGCTCGATCTATCAGAGTCATCGCGACGCTTGAACTGCCATTGTGTTTCTTTGAGAGAGTGGCGGATTGGATGTCCACGGTACACAATCTCTTCTTCGTCAGACTCCAGAGAAATCTTGTGTCTATGAAGACGAATGTTCTCAGATCCTCCAGCATCATCTCTGTTTTTGAAGTTTGGGACACGTCGCAAAGCCCTTGAAGGGCACGATTTGAGGCCAGGATCAGACATTATTTGTGCTGGCAATCGTAGCAAATCTGAGAGGAGGATGCGTTAGTGAATTTGTGGGCTGTTAGTAGGTAATGGCCAAGCGTGAACACGTACCAGCACTGGTATTATTTATCTTTGTCACGTCGCAAATGATTACAGGTAATTGGTCTCGCAAGAAGAGCAAATTTTCCCTGGAGTAACGCAGCTCTTTTGAAGTCTGGTCGCTGGTGCGACTGGATTCAGTGGCTGACATTGATAGGGGTTCGATCTTGAGCATCCAGCAGATTGGAACGAAAGGGTATCAGCAAGTTTAAATTTTGGGGGAAGGAGTTTGGTGGTGAAGGGATGATTAAGGAAGAATAGAAAGCAGAGAGATGCGATGAACAGTTTTTTGTTGTGCAGAAAGGTGCGAAGTAAGAACGTTGTTGTGGGGGAAAGCGCGACAAAAGGCAAGAGGGGGTTTATATACGACAACAAGGAAGCGGCGTCGAGAGCAGAGAAGCGGCAAAGAAGGTGCAACTCTCATTATCACTAGGAATTTAAATTCTGCACAGCACTTACTGCATTCAAACATCCAAACATTAAAATATAAAATCTACTATCAAAAAAACACGCGTCGGAAGATATGCGCGATATGACCTCCATGATAAAGATTCCATGTTTCGATCCCATCCGCTACGGATCATGAAATAGGGCTAGGAAGACGGCAAAATAACCACAGCATCTCAGATATAAATTGATTTTAGCTACGTGGGAAGTAACCTGAAAAGTATAACTTGAGAGAGGGGGAGAGAGAGCGAGAGAGATAGAGAGAGCTAAATATTCACTTATCTTGAAACTCATACTCTACAAAATGGTTCTCCTGCTAGAAAATGCCACTCCCAACATCCACCCAGGCAATTTTATGCATGCTGAGGCTGTCTGTTGAGGCTTCTAATAGCTAAATATCTTCATTTCCATAGAAATATATAATATAATAAACTCCTTGAGACGTTCATATTTGGATGTTGCTTCCATGTCGGCGTTAACACCGACTCCTATGTCGTCCCCAGAAATCTATAATCCACATCATTTGCTTACTAATCATGGCAGTCAGCGCATATCTTACCTCGAATTGGGTGGTGGAGCACGTGATCACGCGTGTTTGCTCGCGTCTCTAAATATTCCCCGGCTGGATACCTCCTTCTTTCTACAACCCATTTGTAACTCATCGCCAGTTTCAATGCTCTCGGCATGTCACCATGGCCAATCTGCCCCCTTTAGACTCTCACCAGAAATATTCGACCGGCAGAGACACCACTTTCTCAACTACAGGACCCAATCCATTGGCAGCTAGTTGTTCGCGGACCAGATCATCATCGTCGCACAGGACTAGCAACTTCTCTCAACCTCTGCACAAAGGGGTCACAAAATAGCAACGCGCCTTCCCCACAGTCATCCAGTACTCATTTTCCGAAAGGAATGCCTCTGGCCTCTTCCCCAGTTCAGCAACCTCTCGCGGCGTCGCATCCTCGAGCTCCACGCGAGTCTCAACATGAGCATGCCGCGAACGGTTCCGCGTCCGGTTGCAGCCCCCCCGGTGGGCGGGCAACATGGACTGGGGTTGGGAATGGGTATTGGAACTTAACCCTAAGTAATCGTTGGTTTTTTTCAAGTTTTGCAGATATGTTGCTCAGCTTGTTTACTACGTCTTTTGGTACGAAACTTGTTAAGCTGAAAAGCGGCGCAACAGAAGACCAAGTGGCCGAAACACAAGCTGGGGAGCCCAGAGTCTTTGGACACAAAATAGATGTTCCTATGAGCCATTCTGGTAATACCCTCCGCGAGGGAGCTCGTCAGGTTCGTCAGCTGGGCGTTATACTCTGATCGAGCCCCGACTGTTTCTTTGGTGCTCAAGTCATTGGTACGGTGGGATATACGTGTTGGCTACATATATGCAACTCTCGATGTGGAGGTTGCATTTGGGTGTTTTTGACTGGACTGTTGACGATGAAAGTCTTTGACAACGTTTTGCCTATCCACTCTGTTGGTGTTGCTCGACTGAAGAGCCGGGGTAGAGCCCAATTACATTTCCTACATGCAGACTGCCTTCTGCGCCGTCTCCTTGGCTGTACTCTCATCCTTACCTTGATCCAACTCGTGGGAATTGTCAGAATCTGGCAGAGCGAGGTTTCGACGGCTTCCATACAGAGAGTTTCCAGCCTTGAATGGCCCGGTTTTGCCCTGCCTGTCAGCAGGATTCCAGGTCTTCATACAGAGATGGTGCAGGTAGTGGTACTTGATTTTATCAAGAGACGGCTGTATTTGCTTGGCTCCTGCATTACCTTGAGCTCGACGTTGTTGCAATGTCTCCGGAGATGGCAGAATGCGAATTCAGTCTAGGGAAGCATTCCATATGTTCCTATTGATTACCATGTCAATCACTGTATCCACCCCATCATACTTTGACGATTTCCATGCTCAAGAAACCTTCGCCACGGCAACAGCCACAGGTGTTGTTGATACTTGCATCAAAGTCATGATCAGCTGCATCAACCTTCTCCTCATGGCCCCGTCCATGAGATGTCTGGAGGGCGCCAACACAACGTCAGTTTCTTTTTGGAATTGGCCACAGCACGAATTCGTGCCTTCCACGGCTTTTGTTGATGTCTTTTGTCCGTTTGTGCCCGCTTGTTTTATTCCGAGCGAGGAATCGAAAAACTTATCTCTGAGGGCATTGCTCACAAACAGAGAGAAGTCTGCTAGTCCTCCGCGCAGTTGTTATCTGGACCCGAGCCTCGAACTGCCACTGGACCGGTTGCCTGTCGGATTTGTGCGTCTCTGCCGGGGTAACAGTATTTTGAATACGGTCTATGGGAGCATATTCGCCAGGGTGCATGTCAGGGGTGAAATTGGTGTAGTTGCGGTGGCGAGTTCACTCCTCTTGCTCACACGACGGACCTTGCCCTCCGGTGCATCTCTGGTTAAAGAACGGCTTGAAACCGCTTGTGTGGGACCCATCTCGAGTTGGAGTCAAGGCTTAGTGCCTGTCCACACTTGCGGAGAAGAGTTTAGTTGTGATGCTAGTGATGTTTCCTTTCGAGGCCTTGGGATGCTGTGATGGGTCAGGATGGACTCTTAAAAGCGGTGCCTTTAACAGAGATACCGCTCACTTTTTTTTCGATGAGTCCCCCCTGGCCAGTATCTACGTCAGATCGCTAACACTTGTGTATGCCAGCAAACATCAGCACGCTGGGGTACTTTAGGCCCATACGAAGCCCATAGTGAAGTTAGAGGCTATAAAGCGTATATTATTCTAAATAATTTTATTCTAGATTTTGACCGTTGCCATTGCCCTTATGCGATGGCCATACTTGAAAATGACAAATGGCACCGGCACGAGTGCAAGCGAAATAAATGCCAAAAGAGAGTTACCCCATCCAAGTCCCAATGCAGCATACATATCTTCGCCAGCCAGCGGCAAAAACGCCCCCCCAAGAGACCTCAGAACCATATTTGCGGCCAGAGCTGACGCGGAATAAATGCCGAATGTATCGACCAGGTAGTTCAATATAGATTGCTAGGATGGTCATTAGCAGGGATTCACGACGTGGGGTTTAGTTAGGTGTACTTACAAATACCATTACCAGGGCATGGCCAAAAATTCCACTGCCAATTATTGGCACAATCCAATGTACTTGGCTCTGAGCTGACCAGCCGTACATGAATAGTCCAATGGGCATCAAAATGGCCCCGTAAATCATAGGAGGGGCACGGTACTCAGGCTGAGGGCCCGTGGCTTTGGACAGGCGGTCCAAGATTTTATCACTGGTGAAGTAATAAAGGCCTGCTCCCAACAGCGAGCCAACACCGCAGCCCAGGAAAGACAGACCCACGGCACCTGGGGAGAAGCCGTACTGATCTCTAAAGACAATGGCGAACGTCGTGAAGAGGATGTACAGATATCCATAACCAACGGCGAGGTAGATCGACAGTATGAGCACTATGGGATTGACCAGCATGCGTAGTGGCCGGATGAGCGAGCGACGAAGATAGGCACTAGCCTTCATGCCCGTGTGGTACTGGGAGCGGAATTTGTATTTTGGATAAGTCTTCTGCATGAGCGTAGTTTTGCGACCGAGCAGTGTCGGCGCGAACGTTTCGCGCATAACAGCCATAGTCAGCAGCGTGACGCAGCCGGAGAGGATAGTGAGGATCCAGAAGATCCAGCGCCAGCCCAGTGACTGGACTGCGAATCCGCCGCCCACGGGTCCTACTACTGGGCCGAGAATGGGACCCATGGAGAAGAGGACCATGGCCTTCCCGCGGTGGTGGATGGGGATCACGTCTGCGATGGTGCCGCCTCCGATGGCTAACGCAGCTGCACCGGCGCATCCAGCGAGGAAGCGGAAGCCGATGAGCATGTTTAGGTTCTTTGACTCGGCGCAGCCGATCGTGAAGAGGAAGAAGAGGATGTTGCTGGTGTGGTAGATGGGGAGGCGGCCGTAGAGCTCTGAGAGCGGGGAGCAGACCAGGGGGCCAATGACGAAACCCAGGATGAAGACGGAGACGACGAAGGCGGAGAGGAGGGACGAATGGACGTCAAACTCCTGCATTAGGGTTGGGACGCTGGGAGCGAACATGGAGGAGGCTAGAGGACTGTAGATATTTGTTAGATATGGGAATTTTGAGGCAGCTGTGAGGGGGTCCTACGTGATGAAAGTGATAAGGCTGACATTGGCTACTGTCAACCATCTTCTCGAACTCGAGAAGTTGAGCGGATTGGCGGGGTCGTCTGGACCATCCCAACTGACAGTGTAAACTCCGGGAGCCTCAAGATCAGCAGTTAGACCTGGCACGGCGAGGATGGCGTCCCTCGTGGGCGCCGGTAGCAGCACATCCTCCTTCCCATGTTTGGGGATGCTGTTTCTACGCTCGGCCGAGACTTCTACCTCCTTCTCTAAGTCCTTCTCATCAACGATGATAGATGCCTGTGTGGAAGGGACAGAGGTGGTCATGGCAGTCATTCAACCCATGGACAGCATTAACAGACAAAGCACGAAAGGTCACTATGGAAAACAAAGAACTGAATAATCACAAACGCCCAGGAATACTCATCCTGGGGCGGGACCAGGCGCCTTTAAGGCTGGCTGGCTGGGTCAACCATCTCGCTCTAACGTTGGGCTAAGGTCACGGAAACCAGGCCATCTGGGCCCCGAATCGTAGCACTCCCCCGATGGCATGACTCCATCTCGCGAAAAAAGAGCATGCAGCGATGCGAAGGGCGCCATTGTGGATTACCTCCAATCGGCAGCTAGATTTTTCTCTCGGCCGTGGAGTACAGAGCAGCGCTATGGAGCGCTATGCTGGTTGTAGAGTGGAGTGCTACCGATCCTGTGTGCCGCACTCCCGTAGCGTGCGTCGGTCCTCGTGGGTGGCTTGGGATTTTGGGACGGGGAGTCGGGGATTGGGGTTGGAGGAGGGGCAAGCTCCAGGTTAAAAAGAGGTCAGCATCCACACGTTCCATCCACATATATCCGTTTGTAGTATCCCTTCCCTGGCTCCCCCTCATTTTTTGCTCGGAGTTGGGGGTTGGAGGCGGACACCGACGTCGGACCGAGGCGAGGCAAGAGAGCGGATCTAGATCCGCCCTCGTCCCTGCCCCATGGAGGCTCCATGGAGGCCGAGGTGGCCACTGAGTTCGCGTACGATGGAGCATTGAGCATAGAGCGATCTGTTTTACCCATGTCGGTAATGGGGGCTGAGAGTATACTCCATATCGTATAATATGTCCAGCAAGGGACATGGGAGCACACGTACTGAGAGTATCATCTGTTGGTCTTTCGTTAGCTGGTGAAGAACTGCCGTGAAAAGCCCTACTGATCTGCACACTTCTTGACGCCATGCCCCGCACATTTCTTTCACAGCTTCTCTCGGATGGCGGCGGTATGGCGCCTTGGTGGACAAGTTCTTTATTACCAATCACCCGGTTGAATACCCCAACAGGGCTTCATATTGAAGATCATTGGTGATTCTCCCTGCAATATCCAGAGCCCAAGCTCAACAATAGCGAACGTAAAACTCGTCATTCCTTACTCGTATAGAGGTGATGTTGAAAGAAAACCCGCTGTGTACGAGTCAGTGTAAGCTAAATAACCTTCTGTAGCACAGTGGCCAGTAGTTGACATGCGTACCATCATCATACCTCCTCCATCTTTCCCCAATGTCTCACCCGATGTGGAATATTTCCATTTTCTGAAAGATGTCCAGAACTGCCCCATCTATAAATCAATCGAAGCGCTCTTTTGATAATCTCCTGCGTCGATAGTTTAAGGGTAGAATGTGAGCTTCCCAGTCTAGAAATAGCTGGGGTCTGCGGTAACGTGGACTTCTAATAACGTGTTTGCTCACGGTCCGGGTTCGAGTCCCGGTCGACGCACAGAATTTACTTTTTGCTATTTTTGCCAGTTTGTACTGTGCTGGATTGATCGCTGTGTGTTTATTCTATCTATGATGTATGAATTGAATGATTGCTTTATGCCAGACGCATTGTCACTTTTACTGGTTAGAGCGATGCTGAGCTGAATCCACGTATGGATCAGACGGACCGCTTGGACCGGAATCCCCTCATTCTCGCTGGATCGGAGTTAGCTCGCGCCTTGTATTGTACTGAAAAGGTGGTTTGACAAGGAGCCGAGGTCTAAATTTCTTGGGCATTACGGCATGGACCTATGTGGAGAGGAAGGCATGTATCATTTGAGTCATAGAAAGGTATGCAGTGGAGGCTATCTTCAGAAGAAAGAACACCAGAACAAGCGCTGCATGAAATAGAACTAGAGTAATCTTCATCCGTACAAGTATACCAAAATGAACCTTTCTAGTCGTCTAATTATACAGTATACAACCAAAGTGAGACAAACAAGGAAAGGGTATCTTCCACCTCCCATCCAGTGCTCCAGATCCTCTATCCCTGAACATGCCGTCTATTGCCATTGAAAAAACAAACGAAATCACAACCATCTAACACGTCATTGCACTGCCTTGAACCTTTCAGTTCCTTCCCCCGCGTCCGCCTCCTCTGCCACCACCTCCACGTCCTCGTCCACCACCGCCACCGCGGCCCTGACCACCACCACCACCTCCTCCTCCTCCAGGCGCCTGTCCACCACCGTTGGCATTCGCGTGGCCACCGCCAACCTGCCCCTGTCCACCAGCACCTCTGCTGCGTCCCTCTCCTCCACCCCTTCCACCACCTCCTCTCGGTGGCTTCTCAAAGTTTGCGACGACATTCACGCCCTTCACGCCCTTGAGTCCCATCTTGCCCACCGTGCTCTTCGGGATGCCCGGCACCTCGCCGGCAACAAGCGCATCAAATGCGAACTGGTTTCCCTCTGCCACGAGTCTCTCGAGGTCCCATCCGAGCTGCCTAACGTAGTTCTTGTAGTATCCGATCCAGGCCTGGTAGACCTTACCCTTGTTATCAAACGCCGCTGCGGGTCTCGAGATTTCGGCAGCAGGAGAAAGATCAGGCTCCGATGTCTCGAACTTAATCTCCTTGAGAGTGTACTTAGGGAAGAACGACTCGGCCTCCGTGACGATGAAGATGGCGCGGCCTTCGCGACCGGCACGTGCAGTTCGGCCGAGACGGTGAATGTAAGACTCTTTGTCGGCGGGGATACCGGCCTGGAAAACGTTGGAGACATTGGGGAAGTCCATACCGCGGGCAACGACGTCAGTGGCGACCAGGATGGAGGATGAAGATTTGCGGAATGCCTCAGTGACGTTGGTGCGCTTGGACTGGGAGAGGCGGGAGTGTAGGACCGAGACCTCAGGGAGGTCTTTCAGGGAGGAGAGGATGGCGGCGTACCAGTCGGCAAGCGATCCGGTGGGTGCGAAGACGATAACTTTGAAGTTGTCCTTGCCAACAATGGCCATTTCGGAGCGGATGGATGAGACGAGTGCGGGTGCGACGGTGGAGAATGTAGGTACAGTGACCAGGAGTTGCGGGACACGCTCATGGGTGTTGACTTCGCCCTTGGGGATTGTGGATGTGAATTTGTACTCCTTGTTCAGGACAAGATGAGCGAATTTCTGCACATGCGGTGCGATGGTTGCAGAGAAAAGCATGCCCTGGCGCTGGGACATCTCCTTGTCTGGGAGGCACTTGATGATATCCTTCAGCGCGTTCATGAAACCCATATCGAGGAGGCGATCAGCCTCGTCAAGAACCAGGGTATCCAGATTCCTGAAAGAGTCGCGGATTCTCTGGTTGCTCAGGTGGTCGTATAATCTTCCAGGGGTGGCAATCAGAATATCACATTTGCCGAGGATTTGCTTCTCTTCTCTGTCCTTGTTGGTACCTCCAATGGCAAACTGGACCTTGAATTGCGGGAGACGCTGGAGTAAAGCCGATGCCTCCTTTGCAATCTGCATAGCCAGCTCTCTCGTCGGGGAAATAACAAGCAGGGAAATGCCACCTTGCTGTCTGCCCTTGTTGAGCATGGTCTGGATAGCGGGCAGGAGGAAAGCAATAGTCTTTCCCGTTCCAGTCTTCGCCTGTGCAAGAACATCGGTACGTTTCTGGAGGAGGTCGTGTAATGTCGCTGCCTGTACCGGCATCATGTGGTCGAACTTGAGGTCTTCGGCGATAGTTTGGAGCAGGATAGGGTCGAGGAGGTTCTCCTTGCCCAGGTCTGCAAATCTCGGTGTGTCGAGCGGGACAGGCTCGGCCAAAGGGGGAGTAGACACTCTCGCAATCGGTGCTTGCTCTTGGGTTCCCCCATTGTTGCGCCTTGGTCCAGTTGTGGTCATGTCCCTCTTCGCTGCGTTATATGGGCCACGCCTTTGGGGAGGTCGATCCCTAGTTTCTTTCATCATTGCGGTGGTTGAAGTCTGTATGAGTGATGGTATTCGGAGTCGTGAGTTGAGTGTGATAATTTTGTTCAGACTTGCTAACATAACGAGAGATGGTGGCGGCGGGAGGACGACTATTATTTAGCCTTGCGACTAACAGAACGAAACTTTGGGATGCAGCTTATTTCTGCCGCATGCGCTAG
Source organism: Pseudogymnoascus sp. BL549 (assembly GCA_001630585.1). Classification (NCBI taxonomy): domain Eukaryota; kingdom Fungi; phylum Ascomycota; class Leotiomycetes; order Thelebolales; family Thelebolaceae; genus Pseudogymnoascus; species Pseudogymnoascus sp. BL549. Next base: position 14,966 of record LNAR01001981.1, on the reverse strand, counting down.
ACCGAAAATTACTACCGCCTTTGTACCCCTTGTCCCGCCACCCTAAATCGCAAAGTCTAGATCTGATCTGATCAGAAGCTAAAATATGGATCTATGGATTTCTAGGGCCTTATGGAAAAAGAAGTTATGCTCTAGGTATATTCTAGTTGAATTGTTCAGTCGAGTCTTACTGATTTAATCCATTTGATTAGCCATCTAACTCATGACTTGTCTATAATATGATTCAATGGCCAGTCGTGATTATCACGGCCGTCTACCCATTTTGAAACTCCATATTCTCCAGTCGGCATTGGAGGGCGACAGTTGGTATTTACTCCTTGCCGCTCAATAAATCACCCTTGTAAAGAGAAACTCGGCTCCATGCGGAACAGTCTTCCAGCGTAAGAGGCTTGAAGCGAACTCGATCTCATATCTATAGCGTCTATCATCTTCCAGCCTTCATTGCCTGCTTCCTGCGGATCTTCTCCGTCGTGCGGGTGAGGACAGTCTTGATCTCGCCCTTGGGGAAAGAGTCAAGATCGTAGTATGTTGGCGCTATGTCCTACGGAAGTTGTTAGTACATTATTAAAATTGGGTTGGCGTATGAGACTTACCAGAAGCCACTCAGGCCGAACACTCGTTACAGTTCGCACATAATTCTTAGTAGTAAGCACAAACTCGTTGTAGACAACCCATTCAGCCTCATGGCTAAGAACTGTGCTCGGGTGCAGCATGACTGCCTGGTCATCCTTCACAGTCTTGTATGTCTTTCCACTGCCCTCTCTCTTTGCAACCTGCATGAAGAAGCCTGCCACCAGAGCTCTGCGGATGTTGATATAATAATCCTTGTTCTCAAATGGAGTGCTAATGAGGTCGAGACCCGACTTCAGCATGATGCGCTCGAGTTGCTGACGCACGTTATCGGCGGATTGCAGAGCACGGAGCGAAAGGAAATGCTCGTGGCACCATTGCCTTTGGTCTGCTTGCGCAGCAGGACCCTTGAAAGCGTGGTAGACGTTGAGGAGGGTGAGGTGATCACCATCTGGGTGCGCGAACAGGGCCTTCATCTCGTCCGCGCGTTTGCGCGCCGATGCTGGGCGGACGAACACTTGCGGAACGGAGAGTAGGGCGGTGAGAGAGAGGATCTCATTGGAACAGTAGAATTCAGGGGAGGTGATGAGCATGACGGCAAGGGCGGGATCCAGGGGGAACTCTGAAGCCAGTTTCCCTAACTCAGTGAGCTCTCCGTCATCGTCCAAGCACGCAAGGTAATTGAGCTCCTCCAGGGCACGCATGAGGGTCTCTGGGGCGGGAGGGTCCATCAAGTCGAAATGCACCAGATCCTCAATGCCAAGTTTCTTGAGCTCAAGAACCGTATTGGCAAGGTTGGAGCGGAGAACCTCGGGGTATGTTTGCTCAATCAGCTCCTTCTTGAAAGCAGCCTCTGTATACAGACGGAAACACTTTCCTGGGCGCGTACGACCAGCACGACCAGCACGCTGTTGCGCTGACGCCTTGGAAATAGGGGACACAAGGAGAGACTCGACTCTGATTCTGGGGTTGTACACCTTTTGCTTACTGAAGCCAGGGTCAACCACATAGACGATACCGTCGATTGTCAGCGAAGTTTCGGCGATGTTGGTACCGACAATGACCTTTCGTCCGGGTCTGCCACCAGGTCTTGTAGGCGCAGGGGCAGGTTCGAAAATCTTTTGTTGCTGGGCAGGCGGCAGAGTACCATATAACGGATAAACCTTTAGTGGACCGGCATCCGCCTCTCTCACCATCTCGTCTGCTTCCAAAGAGATCTTTCTGCAGGCGTCTTCAATCTCTTCCTCACCAGTCAGGAAGAGTAGGATATCTCCTTCAGCCTCGGTTGCGTGGATTTGAAGAACCGTTCGTAGCGCAGCCTCAACGTAATCGCGCTCTGGCTCTGGGGTATAAAAGATCTCGACAGGGTGGGTTCTTCCGGGAACAGCAAGCAGGGGGGCGTCGTTGAAGTATTTCTGGAACTTTTGCGCATCAAGAGTGGCAGACATAATAACGATCTTCAAGTCCGGTCGTCTCAAGGCAACCTCCTTCAACAATCCCATAAGAATATCAGTGGCAAGAGTCCTCTCGTGAGCTTCATCGAGAATGATGCAGCTGTAGCGTGACAGGTTGTGGTCGTGCATGGCTTCTCTCAGAAGCATACCATCTGTCATGTATTTGAGAATCGTCTTTGACGACGTAACATCCTCGAAACGAATGCTGAAACCAACTTCTTGTCCAAGCTTGACATCCATCTCATTGGCGACACGCTGGGCGACGGACATGGCAGCCACACGACGAGGTTGCGTACATGCCACAAGCTTACCCCTCATATGTGGTAGGTCGTCGAAGAGCACAAACTGAGGAATCTGGGTCGTTTTACCGGAACCAGTCTCTCCTACAAAAACGAGGATTTGCGTCTTGTGGAACATATCGAGAAACTCCTGCCTCTGCTTGTGCACGGGGAGGTCACGGCGAGTTTTCAGGATGTTGAAGTACTGGTTCGAGAGCGGCTGGCCATTGAAAGGGTTGGCTGGGCCATCTTCGGCCTGGTGAGCTTGCGCGGCGGTCGTCTCATGTCTGGTGAAAGTCGTCAATATGGAATCGCCGTTGCCATTTTGCCCCTCGTTGCCCTCGTACATGTGGGCAAGGTATGGGTTTTCCTTCGGGTCGAGATCGACCTTCGCTCTCTTTGCGCGCGACATTCCTTCACTCTCTGGACGACGGTCAGCCATCGGGAAGGTGGTGAATATGGGGGGTATAAGAGTCTCGTACTCTTTTCAAAAATAGCGGTTCGGCGCAAGGCTGAGATATTTGGCGCCTGGAAGAAAAAGTATAATCCACACTATCACGCTAGTGAGTTTGTGGCTAGGCACAACTACTTTATCTGAGATCATGTGATCAGGCTGGGGAAGTTCGATATCACTTTATAGCCCGCACAGTGTGGGAATTGTCTACAAACGGGAACTGTGTTTCAGAATGTTTGTGGATTCTCAATTATCATATTTTATATAACGCATTGGCCCAGAGAATATTCACAAAATGCCATATATTCCTTTAATATTGACCTTGTCTTGGGAATCTTAATCTGTGTTCGCCTAGGTTTGTCTACCTTGTAACGAAAAGTTCCCCCCACCACAGCCTTTCGAGGGTTATGTTGCGGGAACCGCATTGTCAAAAGCCATGGACCCAGAACATTCTACATGAAAACATATAGTCTGCCGTTTGCTTACTGTATATTTTAGGATTTCTGGTCGGCTCCATAGACCAGCTGCTTCATATCTCCGGCATTTATAGCTTAGTTTCGTTGCTAATAGCTCAGTCCAATGGATCCTGAAACCTCACGACCACCGGTGGTGGACGATTATATGCCCACGTTCTACGTTGGGCATCATGAAGCCAGCAGAACTCTCCCAATTTCGGAGAGAACCTTGCGTCAAAGCCAGGATGTCGGGGTGTGTATCTGCTCTCTATGCGCCCAGGTTGAACGGTGCTGACATTCCCAGTATGATATGCTCACAAGTCCTATAACCACACCGCACTTTCACTCGCGAGTTCTCTCCCTCCTATCAAACCAGCTCGAATTATCCCAGTCTGGCGACTCTTCTTCGAATGATCTACCTCCACCGATCCTGCCGCCGTTCAATTCAGCAGATACGCCGCTGGCGCCGGGGGACACAGTCAGCCAACTGGTTGGCTACTGTAGCTCATGGATCGACCTTGGATCCCCAGATCCCTTGATCTCCAATATATCCCGACAAGTCTTAACTATGGAGGTTGCTTTTGCGTCTTTCTGCGGCGTCACCAACATCATTATACCCGGACCACGACAGTATAACAGCAGCGAGGCCACCACCGATGGACTGGCCCGATATGCTCGTGCTGTGCAAGAAGCCCTCGGCGTTGCCAGTTATGTTCACATTGCCATACATATCCCTATGTATCACCAAAAAGACAGCAGCGCTGTTCCCCTTCTGGGTGATATGAAACCGTTCACTAGAGCCGAATATATCTCAGAAGAATCTGATGGAGATGAGGAGCTATTCGACAGCTGGGATGCGTGGAACGTCATTCGAAGCGTGTGTAAATACAACTCGAGACTATCCGTAGGTAAGAAATCAATGAAACAGTTCCATATATCCTTCTTCTCGTCGTGAGCGGCTCACTATGTATATTCTGGTACAGCCTTACTCATATTGTGGCTCAGAGGCGCTAACATCAAGCCTTAGCACTTGCGATACCCCGACAGCTTCCAACTGAAGCATTGCAATCTCGCTGGTATGCTGAGCCTTTGCGATTGCTCTCATTTGGTGCTTCTACCTTCTTAAAGAACAAAGGTGGCCACCCTGTCCTTGGAAAGGGTCACCAAGCCCTCATTTCTCGGTATATGCGCCTCAAGCATGCGCCGTGGCTGTTGCTCTGTGATATTGGACCAATTCCGGATATCGAGTCCTACGAGTCATACCCTGCGGCGGACGGCTTCCCTTCTCCAGGTACTGTCACAGACGCATCAGGGGCACCGGCCCCACCGGTAGTCGACCTTGATTCTTTGATCAAGCGTGAAAGCCAGAATTCGAAGTCCAAAGCAAAGGATCAAACCTCCCATCTTATTTACCTCCGCTACCTCCAACGCAACCAGCCTCCCAGAACAGTGATTGAACGTTTCGGCTCTGGGTATCAGGATTACTTGCAGGCCCCGCTACAGCCGCTGGCCGACAACCTCGAGTCTGTGACCTACGAAGTCTTTGAGAAAGACCCTATCAAGTACGACTGGTACGAGCGCGCCATTGCGCTTGCACTCACAGACTGGAAGGCTTTGAAGAAGCCCACATCCTCTGCCTCTGGCGCTGTGGTCGTGGCGGTAGCTGGTTCTGGCCGTGGTCCACTCGTCACAAGAGCACTGAGAGCATCTGCCAAAACTGGCGTGCCAATAGAGGCATGGGCGGTAGAGAAGAACCCAAACGCCTATGTGCTCCTCCAACGCCATAACGTCGATGACTGGGATAACGCCGTTAACGTTGTCAAGTCAGATATGCGAGCCTGGAAAGGTCCGCTTCGTCGGTCAGGTACCGCCTCTGGTTCTAATCCGTCTGAGGCACAGCTTCCGGCGTATGGAAAGGTTGACATTATCGTGTCGGAGCTCCTTGGATCTTTCGCCGACAACGAGTTGAGCCCTGAGTGTCTTGATGGCGTGCAGCATGTTTTGGCTCCAGAATTTGGAATCTCCATTCCGAGCAGCTATACGGCGCATCTCACTCCAGTTCTCGCTCCGCGTCTCCACGCCGATATCTCCCATCGTGCTGTTACGGATTCAGATGCAACGGATACGCCATATGTTGTTATGCTGCACGCAATTGACTTCCTGGCCACCTCTGTCCCAGACCACCCTCGCATCCAACAAGCTTGGGAGTTTGTGCACCCACTTCCCGCAGCCACTCTTGAGCTTGCTGAGGCACGGAGACAGGGCGGTGTGAGCGGTGGTGGAGGGGGTAGTATGGCAGGTGGAGATGGCGCGAATGAACATAATGCGAGATATTCGAGGTGCAAATTCGTATGCCTTAACAGAGGTATGGTTCACGGCATTGCAGGATACTTTGAGACCGTGCTTTACGATGGGCGAAGGAAGACTTCAAGCGGTGAGGACGCGGGGGAGATTGTTGAGTTGAGTACGCGACCAGACACCATTGATGCGAAGAGCAAAGACATGATCAGTTGGTTTCCGATATATTTCCCCTTGAAGGTATGTTTGATACTTCCCGTGACGTCCGCAAAATCTAACAGATACAGAACCCGCTACACGTTCCCGATGATGCAGAGGTTGAAGTTAGCATCTGGAGGCAGACAGATGACAGGAAGGTGTGGTATGAGTGGATTGTGGAGGCTTTCATCATGACCGGGCCTCGGAAGAGACTCAGAGTCGGCATCAGCGATGTAGGAAGCAGTCGCAAGCAAGGATGCTTGATGTAGATGAGGGCCATATTTACGAACAATATCATGATGAACCATACTCGTGCCCGTTAAAACCGTGGGAGACTGTCTCTTGCTGGGGGTTGATATCAGTAACTTAACCTGATACGATTCTCTATTTCGCTTCGTTTGTGAGTGGCTACAATGACAAATTAGCTTTGAGTGATTTGAAAACCTTCATCTTGGTTACAGTTACTATAATCAGCGCTATCATGTGCAACTTTCCTTGATTAGGTGGTACAAGAACGGTTAGAATGATTGGAAACCTTTTATATCAGCCAGCTACTATAATCACTCTTTTTGTAGCACAATCCTCATCCACACTTTTGGGTGGCACGAGTATGAGTACAGCCATTCAAGATTCATAATGCCTTTCCTTTTCCCGTGTTATATGGAAGCTCTATCTTGTGCTCAGTCGTAACGCCATACCCCGGCCTCAATTCACCACCTATGGTATCTGCCTTCCTGAATAGTTCCCACTCCCCGCCAGAACCCCTAGCATGTACAACATCCCACCCCAGGTGCTTGTCTGCTTCCCGTGTTCCAAATCCGTGCCCAGCATCCTCCCATGTCCTCCCACTCAGCCCTCCATCTTCGTGTCTCCGCCGTTCTCCTTGCCCGTCGGCGCTGCTTGGATCCAAAGGACGTTGTTGCACCTTATCAGCACCTGGCCGAGCGCAGCCGTCAGCTTCTGGTCGATGAATTCCTCGGTGTTGGTGAGCTGGATGTTCATGTAGCTGTCGATGGAGACGAGGATGCCCTTGTATTCGGTTTGCCCCCACTTGAGGCGCACTACTACTTCTTCATTCACACTGCCAATAGTTAGATTTGAATAGACTCGGCCAGCACGGTGGGAGAGAAGGTTCATCATTCCACGCGCTCCTTGGGATGGTGTAGACAGGCTGGGGTGACGCCTTGGGGGGATACCTACAGCGATTGTAGCATCGGTCGGGGGTTAACTGGCATAACCTAGGACATATTAGCATCATCAACGCTTCCAAGGAGTCTATAAGGCACTTACACTCATTTTGGCGGTGTTGTGGGTATATTGGTCTGGGACGAGGGTACTTGCGTTTCGACGCGGCTGGAGCTTCTGTCGTGGGCATTCTTGGCGGTTGTTACTTTTCAGTGAGTGTGATTACATAAGCGAGGCTGTCGAATGTTGGTGCTGGCGCTTAATGAGGGGTAGATGGCCTTCATTATATTTCTGTACTTTGGGAATTTATAGCAGATACATAATTGGAAACTGAAGACTGAATGATAGGTTTGCATTATGCAGAAAGGGTCTTTATATTGGAAGGAAATATTTGTTATGTTTGAAGGATAAGAGCCTCTACAATAATTCGTTCCATATTTATTTATTTCACACAAAATATTAATTCATCACGATGAATAAATTTGATTTAATTGATATTGCTACCAAAACATCTCAAACCTTCTTGATCTCCCACTTCAAATCCTTGATGCTAACCTCATCGCCTGCTTTCTCATCATACTCGTACCAATCACCTTCTTCAAAGTTGATGGCCTCAAATTTGGTTCCCGACTCAGCACCGGTTACCAGCCAATCTCCCTGTAGTTATGTTAGAGGCGAAGGACACATACGGGAGACATAAAACATACCTCAGGCTTAAACTCAATAAACTCAAGTCCTCTGCAGTCAAAATCAATGACCTTTTGAGCCTTGGGAGGCGAGGATTGCTGATATGCAATCGGTGGTGCCATGATTGTGGCCGAAGATTCCCTCTGTTAAAACGCATTAAATACGGCTACAGACCTCGGTTCTCAGTGATAAATCCTACCTTGCACATCTTACACTTCCAGACGAAGTTGGCCTCGCCTCTGCTGCCGCTCATCTCGTTCATTTCCTGAACCCCTCATTAGCCGCTGCATAACGAAAGACATAGGCGTTTAGGCTTACAAATCGGCTCACGTTGACCCAGTTAGGGTGAACTTCCCTGCAGGATGTACATTGCACCTTGAACGTGTACCAGAAGGGATCCTCTGGAGTATCATCGGGGCGCAAATCAGTCACTCTGAGAGGTTGTAAGCATGTGACATATGGGAGGGGATTGGAGTAATTACCCGGAGAGATCAGCAGTCAAGGTGAGGGAAAGCATGTTTTTGAAATCAACAGGACTTCCGTATGAGTTTAAATTGACTTGTGTTTTGTATTATCGCGGAAACAAAGCAGGTCCAGCGAAATCTAGACGAAGCTGTCCCGATATCAAGTTCGCGATACGTTAAAGCGGCGCTCCTCGCTTGGCGCGCTAAACGCAGACGGTCGGCAATAACTGCTGAGGATAACGATGCTCCTCGGAGGGTCGAAAAAAGTTCCGTCACGTCAATTGAGCTCGCACCAGCTTTCGTATACGCCTTACGAGATATTCTAGACCTCTACGAAACCAAGGAACCCGGCATGGTATAATGCTGGCTCTCTGGTCTCGCACCGTGCAGGCCAGCAGGTCTTGTCAGTGTGGGCCATGTCTGCAAGCATCGGCGAGAGTTGCTCGGACGAGCAGGAGCACAGCCGCAGCTGGGCGACGGTTACGGCCGAGCGATGTTTTCACAGCGAGTTTTTCGGCCATGCTTGCGACAGCGGCGATTTATGACACGAGGAGAAAAGACATGCGGTTATCGCAGTGGGACCGGGCGATTGAGGAGGTGAGGTCAGGGAAGGATCTGGCGACTATATCGACGCCGGATCAGGTCTCGATAGGGAAGGCGGCGGATGAGTCGTCGAATATTATGGGGAATGAGGTGGTGGAATATACCCCGGACGCGAATATATGTCGGAAACTGGAGCAGGGCGCCACGACAGTCAGACATCTCATGAGTTACATGCCAGTGCCGATCTACGAAGCATCGCAGGCGACGCCGAGGCTGAGGGAATCAATGACTCCAGTCTGGGACGAATTGAAGGATATTCTGTGGGAAAACGCCCAAGAGTCGGGGAACCAGAGGTATATCGATTTCGAAAGTCGGGCCCGGAACGACCCCATAGAGTACTCTGCGGTTGCGATAGAGAGCGATCGCAGACTACTGGAAGGAAGCGAATTCGCTGCTTCGACAATGTCGAATTGGGTGCCTCGGACAACATACCAACTGGATCAAATGGAACGCAACGTCAACGCACTTGTGCACCAACTTTGGCGAGCTACGTCAATGTCAAGGAGGAACGAAATGCACAGAGCAGGAAAATCTACGGAAGTAGACAGTGCTATGGACTCTGATCCAGAAATAAAGAGGCTAAATAAGCTTATGGCGCCGATGTTGGATGGCTATACGCCGGCGCCAGACTACCCCAAGGCGCGCAGTGTGGGGGACAAATCAGGTGTGGCAGATCTAAATGCCACACTTGAATCTATTACAAAGACACTGGGTTTCCAGGAGCGCAATTACGATTTGATGCTTGCGAAAATCTGCTATAATCTCTTCACATCTACAGCCGTGCCAGACACCACCACATACGAGATATTAATCCGGGCGTTCACGAAGCTAGAAAAACCCGAACTCGCCGAGGTGGTGGTGCACCGGTTCAGGAATAACATGTTGCGTCCGCACGAGGGAATACTCTCCGCGATACTCGTGCATTACGGGTACACACGCGATCAAGAGATGTTCTATAAGACGATCCGGCAAATGGCCGGGATGGAGGAAGGGTTGGGATTCGAAAGTCACCACGTGTACTCGCTCACCAGTCCTACGATTCAGAAATGGGCATTAGAGAGCGACGTGATTCACCGAGACGGCGTGCTCTACGAAAAGGCGCACCGGAACTCGGAAATCTTTGAGTCGCTGATACGAGGCTGCATGAACTTCCACAACCTCGACGGCGCGATCCGCTACTTCAAGACGGCCATAAAGGAAGGCTGTTACGTGCGCAGTCGCATCTTCGCCGATATCGTTTACTACAGCCTGACCTCCCCGGAGCGGACCAGCGCGCTCCTGCGCATCGTCACGGCGCTCTCGTGGCAGTTTGGGAAGCGAGAGAGGCCCGGTGGCGGGCTGGAGTATAATTCCGACGTGCGGGGTCAGATACACGATGTGCTCGAAGCCTGTGGTCTGGGCTCAGCATTATCGGGTTCGACGAACGCGGCGGAGGTGTTACTGGATATTGAGCATCCGCTGGCTCGGTTTATCTACCCCGAGCAGTTTGCGTCGATGATTCGGCACTTTCATGAGGAGGAGGCGAAGGATATGGCGAGCTATCGGGCACAGAGGGCGCAATTCTTTGACCGGACAGTGCTTGAGGAATCAGAGGGGATACCTGAGGAGGTTGGGAGTGTGCTGATGGAGGACACGCCTAGCTTTGTCAAGATGTCGAAGCTGTTCGAGGCCGGAAGCAAGGAGGCGGCGGAAAGAGAGGAAATCATGACGACGCCTTCCTCGCGGGTAGTTGAAGAACCTAAAGCCAACTTTCGACCGTTGCCGCCGAGGTCATTTCGAAGTGGGCCTGTCATGAATGAGTATAAAGAGGAGGGGCAGCTGGCGGGGTGTTTTTAGAAATAGAAGATAAGTACCAGAGGGGGGATCTGGAGTGGAGGGAGAAAGAGGAGAGGAGAGGAGATACCATACCCTGTACATGTTGAACTAGTGTAGTCGAAATAGTGTACATAGCATACTGTAAAAGTAATGATAACCTTGAATTAATGAGGATCAATCAAATCCATCCAAAAGTACCCAATTATAACTTTACCAATGCAAGACGAGACCAGAGATCCGAGTCTGTGGGGGAAGATTGTCAAGACACGAAGTTTCTAAATATACACATTTCCCACTACCGTATGCTATTTTGACACCCAGCCGGCACAGGATCACTCACAACCTCTAACCCAACCCGGTAATCCCCCCAGCGATCCCACTCAGCACCAGCCAAAGCCAAGGCGAATCCTACAGCTGACAGCGCTAAACCGTATCCAGTACTAGTGCAGACGGGAAACTGGACGGAGAATTACAGCTGAGCACAGACTAGTGGAGACGCGCGGATGTGATTGGGTAATGCGGCTGTCAGACCCCCTGGAAAGACCCGCGTGGCTGAGAGAGGGACGGCCCTGAGTGGTTATGCGCGGCCAATTTTTTGACGCAAAGGCAAGAAGATGGGCAGGGCTGGCCGGGGGCGTATCCGTCGTATTCCTCCTTCATTTTATGGGGGTGGGGAGGAGGGGCCCAGATGGGGAGATAGGGAGAAGAGGAGAGAGTTATGGGGATATTCGGGCACTTGGGTATGCGATGCTGGGGAAATAGCTGGGGGGAAAACTGGGTTGGGGAGGGAGGTGCATAATTGCTATACTGGGACACTACACAAATTGCGCTTCTGGGAGGAGGCTGGGATGCTCTTCACACCTTCACACACTGCACTTGGCATATTCGCGCATGGATGGGAGATGAGACGCGCCATGTGGCAGGGGAGCAGGGACGGGAATCCTGACAGCCCACCGCCCACTCCTCCCACTGCGACTGCACTATGCGGGTACAGAATGGTGCTATCTATGTACGGTCGGTAAGGTTAATGGTCGCACCGCACCCAGGTAAAAAAGGTTACTTACTGGGTGCCCGTCGCTGTCTCTGGCCCTTTCCTCCCGTGCTTACTCTTTCTCTTCCTCTCCTCTCATCCTTCCTCAGACACTCTCTTATTATCCTTTTTTCGACACTCAATCTATCGCATCTCTTCATCATTTCTTTCATTCGTCGTTGTTTCTTCCATTGAATAATATCGGATATCGAATATCGAATACTGTCGCTGCGTTCCACAAACGCTCACACCCATACAATCGAGCAGCGAACAACCAAACAAACAAACTCTCGCACCTCAACGACTCTCACCCAGCGAGCTTCGGCCCTGGAATGCGCCTCGTCGCCACCTCAACAATTCCATCCTAACCCCCCTCGCAACCTCACACCATGGCCGACGCCCCCGAAGTCTACCAGTCCGTCCCTCAAGGGCCCCCCCACGCCGGCCACACCGGCCCCTACTACGGCGGACCGCGCCCCGAGTCCGAAGGTCTCCAAGTACAGAGCGCATACGCCGATAACTACAACAAGGCGCCGTATTCTGACAACCCCGCCTTGGGCCAGCAGCAGCAATACGCGAGCCCGCCTCAGCAATACGCGAGTCCGCCGCAGCAATATGGGAATCCGCCGCAGTACGTGAACCCGCCGCTGGGGCACCAGACGATGTACGCAGAGAACGGACCGCAGGGGTTTCTGCAGTCGGTGCAGCCGTATGCGCCGCCTGCTGACGAGAAGGGGCGGAAGAAGCAGATCTGTGGGCTGTCGGTGTTGGTATTTTGGTGTCTGATCGGTGCTGCGTTTTTGATTGTCGTTGGGGCTGTGGTGGGTGGTGTGGTGGGGAGTCAAAAGGCAAAGGACTCGGGTGGCTCTGGGTCGTCGGCGGGGGGTGATAAGGATGGGTCGTCGTCTGTGTCGACGGATATTACGCCGACTGCGACGACGGATCCTACGTCGACGGGGACGACGGCTACGACATCTGGGACCCCGAGCGCGACGTCGAGGTTCGATGAGAAGATGTTTTACCGCCTCTCGAACCAGTTCCTCGGCGCTGGATGGTCGATTGGCATCGATAACGCGACGAGCACCAAGGCTGTGCCGAAGGTGAACATGACGATCAGCGCTGACGATGACGGGGGCCAGTTCTGGCAGATTAAGATGGTGCCCGACGCCGACGAGCGATACTGGTTCGCGTGCCAGCTTTTGGGCAAGGACGTGCGTCTGTTCCTGGATCCGTCGGATCGGATTAACCCCCTAATGGCGGAGGCGGATGATACGGTTACCGGACAGCAGTGGAAGATTAAGAGTATGCTGGATGGGACGTGGAGGATTAGTAATGCGTTGGGGGCGGCGGGGGCGCAGTTGAGCACGTATAGTGATACGCATGAGCTGTTTATGGATATGAAGGATGATACGGGGATACAGTGGAGTATTGCGGAGGTGAGGAAGATTGAGACGTCGGATGGGTTTACGACGACGTTAGCGTGAGGGGAGAATGGGGCACATTTGTTTATTTTGGGTCAAGCTGAAGGGTTGGTTATTTAGGGGGTTGTGGATGGGGACGATGGGGACGGCTGACATGTGCGGGAACATATAACGGGAACAGCATGTTTTGTTGTGGGATGCATGGTGTTTGGGATCTCTTGTCTGCTTCTGTTTTATTACCTATACATATACCTCATTTTTTCTTGGTTGGAAGAGAGGTTGGGACTGGTTGGAAGGGAAAATAGTGTAGGAGGACGGGCGCATGATGCGTAGATAGGGAATGATATTGAAACTTGAAGTGATAGATCCGTGTCTTCTGAATTGATTCCTGGTGAATGGTATAGATAGATACACATGATTGAAGTCCTTATTTCATACTCACGTGCAACAAAAAGACTGCCATATGATAATCGCAGACATGAGTGATCGAGTGCATCATCTCAATATGAACACTCCAGGGTCCAAAAATGTATCAGTCGTCTCCTGTCTTGACAGTTGAACCCCAAGCTGCTAGTAGCTCAATCCAACCCATCAGATAAGCGAGCTAGTCCCACCACCACTCAAAAAAAAAAAAAAGGTCAAAACGACAAAAAATAGGGCCTAATCCGGGATCGAACCGGAGACCTCTTACAACTTTGAACACTCTTACGAGCTCCCAAAGCAAGAATTCTACCACTGAACTATCAGGCCCATTTGATATATCTGTAGTATGTAAGTTGGGAATATATAGGGAAGGAAGGTGCGATCATGTTTACACAATTACCATATTACCATACACCATGTTATCACTGCGGAAAAGAGGATGAAACGTGCACACCACCACTAACCACCACACGTGATTTGTGTTTTTTTGATGTGTGGAGTACTGTACCTTTACTAAGGAATCCCAAGCTTTGGGTTATTGGTACGGTGGAGAGGAAAAAGAAAAGAAAATACTGCAGTATAAGCATTTGAGGTAGTTTATTTTATTTTTATTTTCCAATGTCAAATAAGAAAGAATGAAAGTGACGCCTGATCAAGATATGTCTCAATATTCTTTTTACTTTTATTATGTATATATGTATTATATTCTTGGTGTGTGTGCTGCTGATGCGACGATGATGCTGTGGTGCATGTATACTCGAGTATACTCATATATATCCCTCTCCTACCTGCGAATACAGCTAGAAAACCCCAACTATACTTCCTAAACGTGTACCTGCGTCGACAATCCCATTGCTACAATAGCGTATAATGGCAGCCCACAACACCACAACACCACAACAGCTGACTTGGCAAATACCCAACCCTTTAGTCACTCCCAAGTCCCTGCCCCTCCCCTCAAAGGCGGTGTGAAGCGGGACCACGCCGGCGATGCGCGACGGAGCGGCAGAATCCAGATTTCTGGCCACTCACCAGCCAAAGGCGGGACACGGCCTATTCTGCCGGCCTCGAGCGGCCAGTGTCGAGAGTCATTCACCATCCTCATTGTTCCCCTCAACAGTCCCTACGATCCCTCCAATATTCCCACCCTTTGCCCCGGAAATCTCTCAGACTCGCATACCGCACCTCCCTTCTCGCGATTCTTTCTCATCCGTGCCCCTCACCGATCAGCAGCTGCCCTTTCCTCCTGCATCCATAGCGCCACTTTGCAGGGATATATTGTCACTCCTCCATCCCTCGTGGCCCCATTCTTTGTCCCTCGGGAATCGACGCCGAACAGCTTCGAGCTGCATACATCCTGCTGCATACAGCTCTACCTGCTTCTCCTTTCCTCCTGCTGTCTCATCTTGCGAGACCGTCCGGGCTGCCACTACCTCGGACCACTCGTCGTTGACACCCTGAAAACTTCTCATATATCTCAATGGACCTGCTGTTGACCTTTCACTGTCTCATATTGTCTTTTGACCGCCACCCGGCGCCTCAACAACTTACCGCCCATTAAAGAGTTTGCTACGCCTCATATAACACATCATGAAATTCGGTCGCAAGTGAGTAGCGCCTTATCTCTCACT
>LNAR01001980.1:0-32972 GCA_001630585.1 Pseudogymnoascus sp. BL549 | reverse complement strand
GGAGGCAGGAGGCAGGAGGCAGGCGGAGGAGCAGAGACGTGTAAGAGGGAAGGGAAAAGTGAAGGGAAGGCTAAATGCAGATGATGTGGAAGGCCAAAAACAAATCGAAAAGGGGGGCGGACTATACCTATACCGGTCTTAGCGGCGTCAACGAGATGGATGGTTGGTTGGGCGATGCAGGGGGTGGGAGGGGGGAGAGGGAGTTGGTTGGAGATGGGGGAGCAGGGCGGGGTGGGGTTGGACGAGGAGGAGGAGGAGGAGGAGGACACGGTACGAACGAACGGACGCGGACGCGGACGCAGACGAACAGTACGGCAAGTAAATACAGTACAGTACAGTACAGTACAGTACGTACCTCCCCACCCATCGTTCGAAGGCGAAGGGGATCGAACGGCAAACGGGTGTGGGTTGGTCGTATGGGCCACAGTGGGTTCCAGGTGGGCCGGTCAAGGGTATCTGGGTCATGGGTCGTGCAGGAAAAACAGGAGCAAAGCGGAGGGGGGAGTCAGGAGTTTAGACAGGGTACAGGGCTAGATCCTTGAACACACCGTAATGGATGTACTCGAGTAGTAATTTGATGACAAGGCTTGGGTGGCTTGGAGGGCTTGGACCAGGCGGACGAGCAGGACAGGCGGGAAAGTGGCTGGCTGGCTGTGTTAGTGTGCACGTAATGCAGAGAGAGGGAGAATGGTCTAGTATGCACTATTTTCTGCAACTCCAGTCCATACACCAAGCTCAACCGGATTATGCAACGGATGTCGCCGGAGGGGGCGGTGGGGGGAGAATGGAGATGGGAGATCGAGGCGAGGTCGATGGCGATGGCGATGGCGATGGCGATGAGTACACAGTGTTGTCTTTCGTGAGCCAGAGGACAGAGGTGCAGATAGAGGAGACCGAGTCTGAGCCACCTTGTTGTGACGAGGCCGAGATCTAGTACTGTACGTATGGCAGGTACGGGTTACGCGGTGTTCCGAGTCACAGTTGCGCTCTCCCCTCGCCTTCTTCCTCTGTCATTACTCATCACTCACACCCATCCCTCCATCGTCCTCGTCACTCACCTCACTCAGTCACTTACTCACCTCCCCCTGTCCTCCCTTCCCTCTCTCCTCCCACCACCAACTGCCCCATGCTCACTCACTCAATAGTCAATACTCAATACTCCTACAAAAAAAGAGTGGGTCCACAAGCAGATTGCACACAGACAATCACACTCACCTCAAGCCAGTCACTCACCCACTCACAATCCACCCACCACCACTTAGTGAGGCGGTCGTGCATCCAGCCCGCCCATCCTGCAATGCAGGGTACCATCCCAAACACAGAACACACACACAAAACCCCCCATCCGCAGTGGATCACCCACCCCTTCTCCGTCCTCTGATTCGTCGCCTCGTCTACACCACACACACGCATGCATGCAAGCATGCATGCGCCAAACTCCCAAAAAGGAACAAGGCTGCCCACAGACAGACAGACAGACAGAGCGAGGCGGACGGAGAAAGAGAGGGGGAGGACGGTGATTTGATTGATCGGAGTGCAAGAGGTGTGGTGATCAGTCAACTCCCCTAAATTACACACCCAGACGGACCGAGCAAGGCAGGCAGGCACACACCCAGGCTCCCACGCTGACTGGCTGCTGCTGGTTGCCTGTCGCTCTGCCTACTGTGATTGCGCACAGCTCACCACAGTAACAAACCCATACTAATACCTGTAACCCGTAGCTGGCTACTGGTCGATGCTGCACCCCCCTACCCCCCCCTTCCCATCTCGCCCAATCGTGCACGGCGCACGGGCCAATGACAGATACCGTTGGCGTCGCACTGGCCGCGCGATTGGGTGGCGAGCTACTGTAGCTTGCGTGGAGAGGAGAGCGCCGGTGGATGGATGTCAGCATTTGGTCAGGACAGTGCAGAATAGCAAGTTCTGGCTGTGTCTCTGCACTCCGTCCTGCGTTGTGCTGTGGATTGCAGCGCTGAAGTGGAGTGCTATACGGCAAAGGAGGCCCTCTCTACCGTACCGTGTTTTCCTCCCCACCAAAGCTGCAACGCACGCATGCATCATCTTGCCTGGTCTGAGACATAACCACCAAGTAACAGAGCCATACCGCACTGCAACAGCAACAGTAACAGACACTCTCGCCTGCGCTCCACCCGCCGCCGCCGCCCCTCCACCCCACACGGACTCCACAGCTGCCCGGTACATAGCTAACCGGTCTCCACCACAGCGCACCCAACTCACTGCAAAGCGCACCAAGACAGGACTCACACTCAGCAAAAACCCGTCACTTAGCGCAATACCAGTACCTCGCCTGGCGCCCGCTCCCAGCCTGACTCTGCCTCTAGCCCATGTACCGCGGTGTACGGGGTACGTACTCCTCCCCAAACCATGTCTAGAGTATCTGTCCTGTCTCTGCTTTCCAAGACCTCCCAGGGCCTTTGCGCGTCCCGCGACTCACAGCGGGTCCGATCGGCGTTTTCCAGAACAGCTTGCGCCCGCGCCCGCCGGCCAACCTGTTACTGTACTGTACATGCCTGCCTCGCATTGCCCCAGGGCCAAAACCACCACCACCCAGTAGCAGCAAGGAGCAGCCTCGTGGCGCCCGCGGGTCCCCCAACGAAGCGGCCTGCCGGCCTATTGGCCCCCTGCCTTTCGTAGTAGTGCGCTGACGGCAGCGATGATCGAGAGGTAGAGTAGCGCGGTGATTGGGTAGCGATGGTTGCGGCCTTTTTATTTGATTTGGTTCTTGGGCGGCTCGAGAGGGTTGGATGTTGCAGCAGGCGGGCGCATCTGGGAAAGTAGGATAGGCCGCCGCTCGCTGGGCTTACTACAGCATGACATGGCCGCCCTGTCTGGGCCTTTGCGAGGAGGCGCTCGCTTGCGCCAGGGGAGGGCGATCTGGTGCGGTGAGCAACTGCAACTTGTTGGCCGAGGGATCGTCGCGATCGGTGGTTTTCCTGTCTCGTCTGTTGTTCATCCAGTGTTCCAGCCAAGTGTTGCAAACCAAGCCAAGCCCATGCCCAATTCCCCTCCTGCTGGTGCCCCCTACCATGAACCGTCCTCTGCGTTACGCGCTATCACATCGCCTTGCCGCTATCCGGTCACAATCTCACAATCTCACGCACCCAAGCGTCACCGAAACCATTGATTACCTAGACGCCCAGCCTACCGTACCATGCCATACTATAGCAAGCGCCACCCCATTCCTTCCATTTCATCCTTCCCTACCCACACTCCGTCGCCGGAAATCCCAGCGCGGCGCTTTGGGACTGATGCTACTGCTAGCTATCCCGCGCCTTGCCGTTGCCTGGTAGGTAGCAGGTAGCCTTGTTGCCATGGTACTGGCCTTGTAATACAAGGCCCAGAACGGCCGTGCGCTACGTACGGAGAAAGGCGACGCCGATGGCCACTCCCCCTACCGCCCCAACGCCTGCCCCAAGACCCAGATCGCTATTTTTGCCACATCGTAGCGTAGGATCGCGCCAGGAATAGCGCTGTGGCCCGCCCAGCACGGCTTGCTGGGGCCATGTCATAGAATAGATTCTGTCACTTACGATATGCCTCTGTCAGTCTGTCAGTTCTCATTTCGCCTCCCCCCGTCTTCCCCCCCCCCGCACCTAAACGGCTCCCTCGCGAGCGGAGTGCCCTGCGCTGCCCTGCCCTGCAAGGCGAGCGCCGCTGGAATGGATCCGGGAATGGGAGGGGAGTGTAGTGTGCTACCCACGCGTTCGGCGGGATGAGGAATGTGATGGCCACGCTCTCAGGCTGGTGACCGATGGGAACCTTATTCGTGTCGCACGGACGGATGTGATGAGTCGCTCGCGGGGGGGTTGATGTCACTGAGGCGTTTGTTTTCGGGTCACGATGGGGGATGGGAGGCTGGGGGGAGGTAAGGGGGTGAGGAGGGAGCCTGGAGGGGAGTCAGATGAGGCTCTGGGGTTGTACAGTGGTGAGTCGGTGAGAGGTGAGAATGGGGAGGTGGTGAGGCTACGGCGGGTTCGTGGGAGCGGTTTGGCAACGTGGGTTGGTCATGTGACTTGGTTGTGAGGATGGGGAATTATAAGTCCGGCCCGACGACGACGAGATGGCATGAGGGGAGTGATATTTATATTCCAATCTCAGCTCTTGACTTGGGTCGTAATAATCTATGGCTGTTGCTCTGGGCGAAAGCCGGTGAGGAGGTTAAAGTAAAACCCTCTGTTTTGTTTTGTTTTGTTGTTGTTTTTTTAAGTGAATAATGGTTTTATTCTAAAAAATATATGTATATATATATCTCGCAATTCTGCAGACGATACCTTTCTTATTCACCAAGGAACATTAATAACACTCAATAAACATGTCACACGGGCTACCCTGCTTCTGGAGCTAAACAAGCCCATACGATAGAATATATGCACAACATTTGCTCCTGAGATTATCCAGATAGATTATCCACGACGGCGACAGTGCGAGGCGGTGGTAATATGATACAGACAGCAGGAGTCAGCCAGTGAGAAAAGGGGCAGCGACAACGACAGTAAGACGGCGACAAAAGGGTGCTGAAAATAGTAAACGCAAACGCATGTGGAATTTTATAAGATCGCCCCCCATACTGCCCTTCTTATCCACCGCACGATCAATTTTTCTGGGGTTCGGATTGCACTGGGAGTTGAATGTTCACATGCGGAGGTTGGACGTTTATGTTGTATTTCCTTATTCGACCCGGTGGTGTTTATATTATGTCCTCCACCCACCTCTTCTACATTCTGCAGCCCATACAGCCGTATACAACGCATAGTGAAAGGCTGACCGTGGAAGAAGTAGTCATGCGGAATAGTGCACAAATGAAGAGCTGATGATATTCTCAAAGATGTGCAGTTATACGGTTGTATCTTAGCTAATGAAGTAGCCTTCGGAAAATCGAAGCAGGAAGTGGCTGCTCGTCACCGTCTCACATCATAGGGCTGTGGCTATCGCGGCCGCGTTATGCGTGGCATATGTTGCAGCTGGGGGTTAATTGGTAAAAAAGGGATCGCGACGGAAGGAGTTGGACGGTGAGAAAGGGGTACTGTAACGACAGTAGGAGTCGAATGGCGAGAAAGGGATAAACAACGAGAGAGAGCCGAACAATAAGCTAGCCTCCCAAGTGTGTCTTTGTCATGCTAAATGAGCCATCGCAATACATCAGTGTTATGGCGGTAGTGAAAGCAGTGTATTTTTTGTCATAATCCTCATATAAAGAGGCCCATTGCCCGGGAATGGGCGACAAAACTGGGCTTGGATAACCGTATAATCATCCCATACCCCCAAAATTGAAGGAGAAGTGAAAAGGAGACGGGGCGAAAAGGGAAATGCAAGACGAAACCAAGGGGAAATAAACAACCGATTATGAAAATAGGAGACTAAAACTTGCCTGCATTTATCAGACACAACTGCGAAATGAATGCACTCTTAAGGTTGTACGTTGAAAGTAGATTCCAGGCGTATATGGCGTCTAATATTGCATATATAGTAGTTGGTCGTCTTGTGAGTGAGACTGCGGGTGATATAATCTGTAAGATCAGTATCTCCCCCACATATCCAGACAGGAGCTGGAGCCTCCAGTGCCGCCCTGTATCAAACCGACTTCTCACTCGCCTCCTCTATCTCCTCCACCTCAGCCAAATGAACAATCGGGCATTTCGTCTTCTTCCCCCACACCTTGTCCAACGCCGTACTCTTATAGACTCCATAAGTCCTCAACACGACTGGGTGAGGCTGCAAACGAGTGTCAACAATATATATATCCTCCAGCGCCGGAAAGTGCTTTGGATCAAACAGCTTCGTGCTGTCCAGCAGCACACGATCCACTGGGTGACGCATAGCGAGGCGTTTGATTCTTCTGAAATCGGCTAGGGGAAGCGACTTTGGTGCACTTCTGGACGGCGTACTTGGAAAGTAGCGGAGGTTGTCGAACCAGACCGTATCGGCGGAGAAGTCGATATAGATCTTAGCTGGAGACCACTCTGTATCCGTCTTCTTGGGGAATGCGAGCTTGTAATGTTCTCGCGCCAATGAGCGGGACTCGTGGCACACGTGTAGAATGATGGGGTAGTCGACTGAGCTGATGAACCGGGCGTCATCTAAGAATTCTCCTTTGCTTGTTGGCGTATCCTTACCCCGCATCCTGACATCGACTACGCGTGGATCAGGCAGACAAAAGGTCCAGATCATGATTCGGATTTCCGTGGGGAGTTGGGGGAATAACTTGAACCTCCGCAACGGCCTTGGCTGTGGCCTTGAGAAGAAGTATGGGGCCATGACGATCGTTGGATGTGCCGACGATGGCAAGACTTCGACTCCGACTGCTAAGACCACACACGGCCGTTATCCTCGCACCTTGCAGAGAAGATGGGGGCTCCAAGGTGTCGTTCTCAGTTGAGGGGTTCGAGGAACAAGCCTGGAAAGTGAAAACGGCTGCGCTGTAGCTTGGTTTTGAGTGACCGAACGGCCCTGCTATTGTCCATTAGATTGCACACATTCCTCTTGCCATGATATCAGTTGCAGGAGTATGCCACTTACTATAAATCCTTACGTGAGGTTGGTATCCCCCTTATGCATCCGTGGCTTGAACTTGAAATGGACATATTACAAGAGCATTCTCAGGCTTAATATGTATCAAGGCAAATGATGCTAGATGAGGCCAGAAACCACAGATGTATATTCTCCGGAACCACAGACAAGTCCCCAAGAATAGGCTGGAAAAGAACACAATATTCTTGCACGATGGGGGAGCTATATGGAACGGACATGACGAAGTGAGAAGCTCGAACCGAACACCTACGCTAAAACTACAACGCATCCTGGCAGAATTATTCTTACCATACGAATATGTGAGATCCAGCGGCATCTAGCGAGGGCGTTTGATGCCGTCGCATGTTCTAAGCGTCTTGTTATATGCATGCCGAGGCCGAACGAACAAATAAAGTCAGGCAACAAACAAATACCTGTATACATAGAAGAATACAGCTTAACCATCAAAAACGAAACCTGTAGGCTTGAGGAAGCGGAGAGAATGATGGAGATAAGTGGTAGATAAAATATGTGTACGTATAATACCTACAGGCCACCATCCTTCACCAGGAACACGGCACTGCCGCTTCCCGGCCTGCTAACAACAATAGCCCCCTCCTTCTGCTCTGCAGTCAACTGCTTCTTGCTATAATACTCCTTCTCCCAAGCCGCCTTAACCGCCTCCACCTTGTCAGCAGGGACAAGATGCACGCTGCAGCCACCCCAGCCTGCACCAGTTAACCTGCTCCCGTAACCCCCCGCCTTCCGCGCAATCGCGCACAGCTCGTCTAGCTCAGGGCAACTGCATTCATACAGGTCCCTGCAGCTATCCTGCGTCTCATTCATGATATCGCCGAGCTGGCGGTTATACTTCTCCGTGGATCCAGAAGCGTCGCGCTCCAGCTCCTCAGCTGGCTGCTCGAGCATCTTGATAAACTTGGAGACACGCAGAGCCTCGGAGAACACGTGGAGTGCACGCTGGCGCAGCTTGAACTTTTCCGCGCGGACGGGGAAGGTAGACTCGAATCGCTGCTCGAGCTCTGGGACGGTCATGCCGATAACCTTTGCGATTTCCTCGCGGGTATAGCCCTCCTCTATTGTGAATGTGGACTTGGTCAATTCGACAAGCTCGGGCAGCTGCTCGTTGATTGACGCCGAGGAGTTGCGCTTGGCGAAGTATGCCTTCTGGAAACCGTACAAGCTGATACCTAGTGGCCCAGAGTCTGCTGGAAGAGGCTCCTTCGTCTCGTTTAAGAGGGCGTGGAGGTAGGCTGCGGCGAGAGAGCACTCGACGACACGGAGGTTATAGCAGACGGGCCCAGTGACATGCTTGTCAGACGCCACGAATGATTGGGCGATCAGGAAGGCAAGTTCTGGTTTTGTGCTGGGGAACTGGACCGGACGTGCAGAGAGAGTTGGGACAAAGGAGACGTAGAGCGCGCTGCCTCGGAGGGAGAGGACAGAGGCAGACTGGTCCATGCCGCCAGAGTTGACGCCCACCTCTCGCTCGGCCACGATGGCAATCTCGGTCAAATCCATTTTGCTAACATCCTTGACGCCATTGGCGACCATAACTGCCAAAGCGCTGCCGCTGACGAATGCAGCACTGCTGCTAAGTCCTCCACCAGCTGGGATTGTCCCATCCATCAGCACGTTCATGCTCTTCGGCCGGAATCCCTCGCCATGTGTCTTCTTCAGCAGTTGTAAGGCGCCCTTCAACCCGCACTTGAAGTAGTTTGTCCACTCGTGGATCTTTGAGTCGATATCAACAGTATCATGTGGGATATCGAATTCGTGTGCGGGGAATTTCTCCGACTCAACATTCGATATGCGGATTTTGAAGGTGTTGGAGGAGGCTGAGGTGGAGTCTTCGGGGCAGGAGACGGCGAAGATGGCATCTGATGTAATTGCCATGGGCAAGACCGGGTAGAGAGAATAGTCGATGTGCTCGCCGATTATGTTGACGCGCCCGGGTGAACGGGATACGAAGGATGCGGGGTGTTTGTATGTGGATTCGAAGGTACTGAGGAGCTGAGTCCAGCGCTTTGTCTGCGCAGATACTGCATCCTGGGTATAAATGCCATCTAAAGAGGTAACAACTGGAACTGTGCCGGCCATGTCGAAATAGAAATGGTGCTCTCAAGTTGGACGTAGGGCAAAGGAGGGGTATGTTAGGATTGTTGGATAGGACGACTCTGAGCGATAAGACTGCTGACACTCAACGCTGGAAAAGCTTGTTGATTGTCAAGTACAGCCGCAGGCAAGAATGATAGGAAATAGAGACGACAGAGAGATAGAAAGATAACCTTTTGGATGATACAAATTCTTCCAGACCAGCCAGCTCTATACGTAGTATAGGAAGGTTACATACTCGTAGCATGGAGTAGCGTCTTGAGTTCTGCCGCAATGAGACCGTCAACGTAAATGCGGACCCTGAGTTCCACCACCAATTAAAGCATCGTACGTCTCTTGTATGGGCCAAAACTCCGCACTCCCCGCATCCTCGGGGGAAGATACTGTTTTTTATGCCCCATATAAAGCCGAACCCGAGTAAACAAAGCGTGCAGTAAATAAGTAGGAATATAATGCCATATCACGCATAAATAGCGCGTAACATATGGAGGCTCTATAGCCTCACCATAAGGTTCAGTAGCACAATTCAGGGACGAATAGGACAAAATACATTCTAAAATGGAGCTATGGTCACATACTGTCACCTGACTCACTCCCCGCCTATTCCCCGCCGAGGTCGGAGATCTCCACGTCAAT
Organism: Pseudogymnoascus sp. BL549; assembly: GCA_001630585.1. Classification (NCBI taxonomy): domain Eukaryota; kingdom Fungi; phylum Ascomycota; class Leotiomycetes; order Thelebolales; family Thelebolaceae; genus Pseudogymnoascus; species Pseudogymnoascus sp. BL549. Next base: position 23,675 of record LNAR01001980.1, on the reverse strand, counting down.
CCCCACATTCTGATTGGCCAATCTCCATTTTATCTTTGTATTTCTCACAAACATATCGTGCGCACGTGATTCCTACCCGTCCCCGTCTCGTTCTGGCTATATTCATGGATGACTCTACAATTACTCTTTGCATATCAAGTCATTGCGTGCCAAACCTCGTTGTCACCGTCCTGTCGAGACAACAACATAGTGGAACAGGACACAAGGACAGCTCTTCATTAGCTGTACCTGGTGTTAACTTTACAGGGCCTTAAAAGTCGCCTCGCGGCTTCGTTTTCTTTTTTTCCCTCGCCGACTTTGGCCGACGATATCTCACAATAACCTCAAGATGCTCCGATCACAACCGGCGCGGACAGCCGTCCGCAGCTTGGTGAAGGCGTCTACCCGCACATCAAAACCTCTCTCAACTTCTTCTGCGGCAAGGATCATCGCAGCACCGAAAAAGACTCCCGGTACAACTAGATCACAAGCCACAACCGCGGCTGCTTCGTCGTGAGTCCTCCTCAATTCCACCTGGTTGACCAGCACTAACGTTGTACTATGTAGGCAAGTGAGAGAACCTCCGGCGCCAACATTCAATACAACATCTCCACAAAATGAGCCGCAACCTCTCCAGAATGCGAAGCAGCCCGAGATGGATGAGTCGTAGGTCATACTAGCGCCACTGAGTTTGACAAGGCTGATTGAGATCATAGGTTCATTGGGATGAGTGGAGGAGAAATCTTCCACGAGATGATGCTCAGGCAGGGCGTTAAGCATGTTTGTAAGTTGCTTGAATGACTGTCATCAACTCCTAAACTAACTGTGGACATAGTTGGTTACCCCGGCGGCGCTATTCTCCCCGTGTTCGATGCTATTTACAACTCAAAACATTTCGAATTTATCTTACCGAAACACGAGCAAGGTGCTGGACATATGGCCGAAGGTTATGCCCGCGCATGTGGAAAGCCAGGTGTGGTTCTGGTAACCTCGGGCCCCGGCGCCACCAATGTGATAACGCCTATGCAAGACGCCCTTTCCGATGGTACCCCAATGGTGGTATTCTGTGGTCAGGTCGCCACGACCTCCATTGGAAGCGATGCTTTCCAAGAGGCCGATGTCATCGGTATCTCGAGATCTTGCACCAAGTGGAACGTTATGGTAAGAAACGTGGCAGACCTTCCCAGGAGAATTAAGGAAGCCTTCGAGATTGCCCAAAGCGGACGCCCTGGACCAGTTCTTGTCGATCTACCAAAGGATGTTACTGCATCGATCCTGAGAAAGGCCATCCCGATGATCAGCACCATCCCAGTGTCGCCGAGTGCGGCCTCGAAAGCGGCTGCGGAAATCACCCAGAGGCAGGTTCAGGCTACCATCAAGCGCGTTGGAGACTTGATCAACATCGCGAAGAAGCCTGTCATCTACGCTGGACAGGGTATTCTTGCGCTCCCAGAGGGCCCAAAGCTGCTCAAGGAGCTCGCCGATAAGGCCTCTATCCCTGTGACCACCACCCTCCAAGGACTCGGTGGCTTTGATGAGCTTGACGAGAAGTCTCTCCACATGCTGGGTATGCACGGATCTGCATACGCAAACATGTCGATGCAAGAGGCGGATCTTATCATTGCTCTCGGAGCGAGATTTGATGACCGTGTAACCCTTAACGTTCCAAAGTTCGCTCCTCAGGCTAAGCTTGCCGCTACCGAGGGTCGTGGTGGAATTGTCCACTTCGACATCATGCCAAAGAACATCAACAAGGTTGTTCAGGCCACAGAGGCCGTTGTTGGTGACGCGGCAGCAAATGTTGCCAAGCTCATCCCATTCGTTGACATCAAGACCATGGAGGATCGCTCCGAGTGGTTCGGCCAGATCAACGCCTGGAAGAAGAAGTTCCCCCTCTCGTTGTACGAGAGGTCCGGCGAGAACGGCATGATTAAGCCGCAGACCGTCATCGAGGAGCTCTCCAAGCTGACCGCTCACCGCAAGGAGACCACCATCATCTCCACCGGTGTTGGCCAGCATCAGATGTGGACCGCCCAGCACTTCCGCTGGAGACACCCACGTACCATGATCACCTCCGGTGGTCTCGGCACGATGGGCTTCGGTCTTCCCGCCGCCATCGGCGCAAAGGTCGCTCGTCCAGATGCCCTTGTTATCGACATTGACGGTGACGCCTCGTTCAACATGACCTTGACCGAGATGTCCACTGCCAACCAGTTCAACATTGGCGTCAAGATCATTGTCCTGAACAACGAGGAGCAGGGTATGGTCACCCAGTGGCAAAACCTCTTCTACGAGGATAGATACGCACACACTCACCAGCAGAATCCCAACTTTATCAAGCTGGCGGATGCTATGGGCGTCCAGGCGAGGAAATGTGAGAAGCCAGATGATGTCGTTGCCAGCCTTAAGTGGCTCATCGAGTCTGACGGACCAGCATTCTTGGAGATTATTACCGATAAGAAGGTCCCAGTCTTGCCGATGGTGCCCACAGGAGCTGGCCTACACGAGTTCCTTGTATATGACGAAGGTAAGTCATACCAATGATCCATAACCCCCCTTAGTTTATACTAACGAATTTTGCAGGCCGTGACAAAGAGCGTAGGAAACTCATGAGCGAGCGTACTTGCGGTCTCCACAAGTAAACTACCGCATGTCGCTTTCTACATCTGCCATTAATACTACATAACTTCATCGTCGCGGTCCCCACATCCCCCGAAGAGTCTCTGTTTTATATCCGGGCACGGCGTTATCGCTCTCTGGGGCAAAAGTTCTCGTTCTAGTTGTCAAGATGTATCTGATTGTTTTTGGGGTGAAAGGAAATATTTAAGCTTCAAAGTGGGAGCTTCTTTACGGGGATTATGCGGTCTGCGTGGTATATAGCGTCTGGGCATATATGATGAGGAATATGAACACGCTTTTCCCCGTGAATCCTAGTAATGAATTTTCTTGATTAATTTTCTAATGCTTCGCTGAATACGCTGTGTGATTTGACCATCACCGTGGCGCTGTACAAAATTGCACTGCTCAAATGCAAGCACGCTTAGTTAGCTTCCTCGTTAGAAGCCCCAGCAGACGTCTCACCAATAATATTCATATCACCCATAGAGCTGTTCAACGAGCCACGACCCCTACCATTACTACAGCCCCTCGCTCCCTTACGCCTCCTCCTGGCCGCTGGATTAGTTATCAAAGGCGCTTCCTCAGCCCACCTTACAATAATGCGCGCTCGAATTGAACTGACACTTCGATCGCCCTGGGCTTTATTTTTCGATGGTCCACCCTTGCGTTCATCTGCTTTCGCCCTACTTTTCCTCTCTTCCTCTTCCTGCTTCTTCTCCTTTGCTGCAAGGGCCTTCTTGAAAGTCTCGTCATCTGTTATGGTCTTGTCCGCTAGTGTCTCCAAAACAGCTATCTTGTGCAGCCTATCCATTTTCTCGTCTGCCGTTTCTTTCATGCCTCCGCCTTCTTCGGGATACATCGGTGGGATCCCTCCCCTCCTATACAATCTGGGTCTGCATAGGACGTTCCACGATGCACCAAGATTGAATTTCTCGCCCATCCGGCTCAGGACATCAAGCCAATCCTCGCGGCTCGGCACCAGCCGAGGCTCCTCAAAAATTGGATATCCGTCGCAGCTGCGAAGTAGACGTGCAGCCATGTGGGCGTGGCGCTGCAACTCAGGGATGGGGGTCTGCATAAGAACGTGACAGAGAAGTAAGGAGTGCAATGCTTCTACGAGAAAAGGATGATATGTGAGTGACTCGTGTTTATTAGTACTGTTAAGGAGCTGTTGGGCTGCTGATTGGAGAGCGGAAGTACCAGATTCGTTTTGGGGACCTGTCAAGTGGTCGACTAACATGTCCGTTTGAGGGTTTGATGGGAGGCCAGTCGGTGGAGCTGAAGAGAAGAGGCTAGATATCTGGTGGGCCACTGGTGGTGGGATTCCCGATGAAAGGCTGCCGCTGTCACCAGACTTGCCCCTAGGCAACTTAGATCCAACTGCAGCTTGATGGACCCTGCGCTTGAAAGCTTCCGTATGCTTTGGGCCAAGCTCCGGTGTGTAATCCAATTTCGAGAAAAATGCTATATAGTCACGGAGAGCTCGTTTCGCGTTTTCCTTCACGATCCTGCCCTGTCTCTCTCGCTCTGCTGCTTCAGAGCCTTCTCCGCCACTTGCACCTTCAGAATTGTCCTCATTGCTCGTGCCCATTGAACTGCTCTGACTTTGAACCTTTGGAGGAAGTGCCTTTTCAACAGCTCCACATGCCATGCCCATGTACGCGCCAGCCCTGTGGAACAGTAACTGAGCCTCAAGGCTACTAGGATAATCGTTTTCATCTAGCTCCACTTCCTTGCATTTCGAAGAGTCGTCCGTAGAAGTAGCCTGCGATCCTTGAGCCTCGGGCTTGTGCATACTCTGCTGAATCTTGCAAAGCTGCAGGGCCCTGGTAAGATCGTCTACAGCCTCTGAATACTTTTCTTGGTGTATCTGAGCAGCAGCTCTTGTACGCAATGGCTCGGCTGACATAAGGCGGTTAATTATTACATCGTCGAGTAATTTATAGGACTCGGGACTGTCCAGAGATTCGGCTGTTACACTCTCATGAAAATAATGCACATATTTTCCATCGATAATGTCCGGATTTTCGCGCGGTGTTTCAATTACTTGAAGCGCAACCCTTTCGAGGACTGAGGCCCCTTCCATCGCCACAACGCTTGCTGCTACCTCATCGAGATGATATGCCTTTGAGAGGTTTTTGGTAGCTTTATCTCGCATACGAAATCTCCATTCTGGGCTCATTTGAGCGCCAGTCCCAGTCACAGTTCCAAAAGATCCCAGCCCTAGCGCTTCTACGTCACTTCCCTTGATGCCTTTAGCGATGGCGAATGGGTTTGAGAGAGTTGACGCAGCAGTTCCAGTTGCTGCCCGCACTGAAAGGTCGCAGGCTTCTTCGACCAGCTTCCGGATCTGCAACATGTCAAAGAAGACAGCGGGGTCGATGATTCGGGGTCGAGGGAGAGCCCAGTTGCTCTTTGCTAAGGCCTCGAGTTCTTCACAAGGAATCTGAGACCAGGCGCCATGATAGCTAGAGTAATAGCGTCCGTACCTATGGGGATATGACCGTTAGTATCCTTCTATGCTATAATGCTTGTTTGCTAAGATGGATCTGACTGCCAGCGTAGTGGTCTTGCATAGAGAATACCCAGAAGATATATGTAGATATATAGATTATACTATTCCAAAGAGTGTAAAGGTTCTACGAAGCCGTACGTACTTATTGCGAGCCATTTCGAACGAAGAACTCGACTCTGGAGTATCGGTGCCATCTGTCTTGTCTCTCGACCTCGAGGGTCCTGGAGCAGGAGCCAGCTCTCTGCGAGAAGTGTCTGAAGGAGGGGCACCTGTAGGAGGTGGGCTCGTGGGCTCGTCCGGTTTGTTAGCCATGTTGTCTTAAATATGTTTCTTGAATCAATACTCTTTGAACATAAAATGCTTCGTTGTCATAATATTGTGAAGGAGGAAGTCCTCTCGCAGTTCCGAAATGGCACTTATATGCGTTGGGCGGTCGTCTTGGAGGCAAGAACGATCCTCTCACAGATCATAAGGGGCCTTTTTTTCGTTCATGATACAGAGTAATGCCAGCACGGGGCCTACCACTAGAATTGGCAGGAACAACCGGACCGGACATAGCTCACAGTAAATTTGTACACATAAAACTACTTACTACACAGCTGTGCATCTATGTGACAAGGTATTGCTTACAGGCTCACGTACAGTAGGCTTGCACACACAGAAGGGAATCCCTTTCATCGACCAGAAGGCTATCGGGTCCAAATTTTCATTCATATATCTTTGATGAGACCGTGAGAGGCACAAGATTCCAGAGACCTAGGCGTATATATGCCAAACAAACCAACGCTATGCACGCTCAAATTGGTAGTGCTCTGTAACCGTAATCATCTCTGGCTGCGGGTACCAGTACCACCATGGGGTATCTTTGAGTAAATATTATATATCTGACATGGGACTACGAGCTGAGTGCTAGACATGCATCAACGGCAAGGCCAACCCTAGGCTTCGTTAGTATGCGAGAAAATAGCATTGGCTACTTGGAACATACCTTCCGTTCTTCTGAGCTACTACATCGCTTATGAGTTCCTTGTCAAGGTCTGGGAACATGCCAGAAAGTGTCTCAACAACGTTTTCGTGCTCCGCTCTTTGCAAATGTTGCGCTTGGGCAGTTTCAACACTTGCTTGCCGCACTGCCGCATTTTCAGCACGTAGGTGGTTTCTGTCAATAGTATCACGGGTAGGTTCAACAAGTCTCTGTGGGCTTACGGGCCTCTCAGTGTTTCTTGGAGCTGGCGATAGTCTTGAGGTATTGCCGCTTGTCGGGGTCCTGCTGGGGCTGCCTTGTCCTCCAGAGCTGTCATCGGCGAAAATCCTTCCAATTGAAGACAGAGGTCTTTGGATCGACCGTAATAGTCCACTCATAGCTGCTTTTTCGTCGCCGCCGTCGGCATTATTAGACTCAAAAGATGACGTCGATTTTCTAGGTTGCGAGGATTCGCCTTCAGTGGATCTTCCGGAATTTTGCTCCGTTGAAAGCTGTCCAGATTTCTCGGACAACTGCTGTGTAGGTGTCGGTGGAGCATCTCCCTCGTCTGTGCGGTGTTTCTCAGCAATGGCAAAGACAGCAGCCTCCACATTCTTTTCGAAATCTTCGTCGGATATTGTTAATGTCGTACGATCTAGATTTTCTATAAACTGAACGGCACCCAGCTGCAACAATTAGTTGATATTCGGGACATACAAATGATGAAGGCTTTCCTACCAAGGAGGACAGATAATAACCAGCCTCTCCACCAAGCTTCTCCTGATTCCGGAAACGTAAAATGTATTGAACATTGGACACCAAATGCTCTGGATTTGCTTGTAGAACGGTGTAAATCAACAGAGGCATAAATGAGTCCGCCGAGGAATCAGACTTGGAATGCTTCAGTAGACCTAGAGAGAGGATTTAGCTGAATGAAAGGATAGTTTTCTCGGCTTACTCACCGAAAATGACTTTACAGCAGTTGAGGACACAGATGATCTTGTCTCTCGGTGCTCTATATGTCTTGATTTTAAGAAGTTCTACGCGTATGTTAGTAATGCCCCATCGACTGAGCCGAAGCCGTACTTACCTTGCTGTGCTAATATTAAAAATCGCTTCCCACTCTCTCCGACAGGAGGTATGTCTAAGTGTTCTTCCTTCACCCACCCATAGATGCCAACTTTTTGGGCTAGGATATCATCGCGCTCAACATCCTCTTGATGCTGACCTCTCCTTCCGGGACCCAATGGGCGCTCTCCGTTTCTTCTCCTTGGCCTCGCCCCAGGTATCGGTAGTGGAGGGGGAATCGCCGGTGAAAATGTTTGTGTGTATAATCGGTTCATAACCAGCTTTTCCATGCCTTCGCGAGCATTATCAAATTCCGCATCAGAAACTTCCTTCCATATCTCACACTGAGCCATCTTATTTGTAATGAATGCTAAGAAATCTCCTATAATTTTGACTTGCTCGTGCACCATCCACTGTTTCTTACCGAACTCTTGTAAGAAGGACCGCAGGAATTTGGCAACTGGGTCGGCGGTACGGTGCCTCAATTGCTCCAAAAATCTATGGAAATCAAAAGGGAGGTCTGGCTCTGGTTCGGGTTCCGGTGGTGGGGGTCGGTGCAGCGACGTAGCATGTGATGAGACGGGTGATTCGATTTGTGCCTCGGATGAGCGCATAGATGGCATAGCATACATGGAAGTAGGCTTGGGAGGTACCTCTGGGCCTACATCACTATCTTTGCTCTCAGGCCGAGATGATACGCCCTTCCCCAAATCAGTGCTCTCTAAGCCTTGGGATATATTGATCACCCCTTGGTTCAGGGGGTCCAGGCTCGATTTCCTAGGAGGGTGCTGAATCTGCGTCCCGAGCAATGGCCCTGCGAGCTCAAATCGAGGAGACATCACCTCCTCTTCACCTGGCCCTCCCCCTTCTGCACTGAACTGATCCATAATGCTTTGTATTTCCGACCGGGATTCCCCTTCGCGCCCGTCTTCGCTAGCAGACGGCTTCTCGTCAAATCCCGCATCTGACCTCGTCGGCGACCTGTCGCCTGGACTTTCCCCAGCTGCAGACCGAGGTGTAGAGTCGCTGTTAGACGCAGATGGTACGGCTGTGTGTGGCGACTGCGGGGTAGGCTCGAGGAACATGTTGTCTTTAGCTGGAACTTGCGTAGTACCTGGCTCGCTATTTGGAGGAGGGGGCGGCTTCAGCGTTGCCGTTGATGACTCCATCGGATCTGAGCCGACAAGCTTGTCTTCGGTGGCTGGCGCGTCGTGTGTGGCCTGTTTGGTCTCATGACTTTCCACGGCCTTTTCCTCTTGTGCTGTCTCGCTAGGAGGCACACTGGCTGTGCTAGATTCTCCCATCGTACCCTCAACAATACCGCCTGTGTTTGACGGACCTGCCGTGCTGCCCGCGTCTTGTGGTTCCTCCCCCGCAGTCCCTATAGCACCATCGTTCGAGCTCGAACCGCCCCCGACCACGGTGTCTATCTCATCCAGCTTCGGCTTGTTTTCAAGATCGCGGTCCGATTCAGCTTCTCCTTCTTGCTGTTTCGAGGGAGACATGCAGGATTTGCCGGCGGCCGTAAGAGTAGATTGTTGGAGCTGACAGCTGTTGGTGGTGGGGTAAGCGCGTAGGTACCTTGGGAGTCGTCGTAGCTGTTAGATGATCAAGGTAAGGTGGCTGAGGTGATAGGAATAATAAAATTCCACTGTAACAAGGGGCCCCCAGTATTCTTTTATCGTGTAAGGACCGAAAATTGTGTACTTGTCACTTCCCAGATGTTGAAAAGCTGAAGAGCCGCAAGTGGTGGAGTGATGGAGTTCCAGGTGTGGAACCCCCAACAAAGATGACGAGCCTCAATTAGCGAGGTACGAAACATCAGACCTCATCGCCAACCCGAAGCGAAACAAATTTGTTAAAGGACAACAGCACGATTCGAGTGAAACGTGCGTCTCAGACTGACGGTAAGGGCCTCCGCCGGGCTATTCAGTAGAAATGTGTGGCATATTTACTTCCATTTCTAAAACAGAAGCTCCAAGTCCAAATCCTGAACTACTGGAATACCTTGCCAACAGGGGGCCGGATTTGTCCAATACTCTGCGAGCCGTTGCACAAACGACGACAGATGGTGACACTGTCTCGTTGTTATTTACGTCTACCGTGCTTTCTCTGCGTGGCGGCCAGATAACGGCTCAGCCACTCTCAATTCCAGAAACCGGTTCGGTCTTGTGCTGGAATGGAGAGGCCTGGAAAATTGGCCATGATGTGGTAGAGGGCAATGATGGCGAGGCAATTATTAGCCTCCTTGATGCCAGAATTGCCTCAAGGTCAGCTGATGAGTCTATCAATGGCGTCCTCGATGTTCTGAGGACCATATCTGGTCCCTTTGCATTCGTTTATTATGACAAAATTCATCATATTGTCTATTTCGGGCGGGACTGCCTTGGAAGACGATCGCTGCTTTACAATTCAGAAGATATGTCCGATTGTATCCAGTTTTCTAGCATTGCGGATTCAACGGGCAGTTCCTGGAAAGAAGTCGAGGCAGATGGGATCTATGTGGCCGCACTTGATAGAGCGTCTGCGCCTCCAAGTTTAGCTTCATTAGAGGAATCATCCGTGGGAAACAAACATTTTCCTTGCTACAGATATCCATGGGTGCCAAGTGATAACCAGGGTGTTACTCCTGTAAGTCGACAGCATAACTGTGCAGCCAACGTTCCGCAACACAAGCTGATTTCTATTTCAGTCACTTTCTCTCGGTGTTCTTAACCAAGCAGTCCCCACGATACCGTGGTCTTTAAATTTGTCATCTGACTCTGTAAGGCAACTTGAGAAGCATATGGTGGAGTCACTGCGGTTACGCTTGCTGAATATTCCCAATCCTCCGCGTTCTGAGGGCCCGGCCAAGGTTAAGCTGGCCATCCTTTTCTCTGGCGGCCTGGATTGTGCAGTGCTTGCCCGCATGGCGCACGATATACTGCCACAGGACGAGCAGATAGACCTTCTTAATGTCGCCTTTGAGAACCCGCGGGTTGTTCTGGCATCAAAGCAGCCTCCAAAAACGAAGCTTCAGCGAAAAGGTCGGCAAGGACGAGGCCAGCTGGGTATTCATGAAGAGACTGTAGCCAAAGAAGAGCCACTCGACGACGTACCCGTTGTTGCCCTCACTCCGGAGGCGGTTAGCCCATTTGAAGCGTGCCCGGATAGAATGACTGGGAGAAGTGCGCTGAAGGAGCTGAGACAAGTCTGCCCGGGGCGGAAATGGAACTTTGTGGAGGTAAAGCTTTCCAAAACCTTGCACCTTACGCTTCTAATATTATACCTAGGCCAATATTTCATATGAAGAGTTCTTAGCTCACAGAAGCAGAGTCATATCTCTTATTTACCCACACAACACAGAAATGGACCTATCTATAGCAGGCGCATTGTATTTTGCATCCCGAGGATCTGGAAAAGCATCTATCGACGATGATTTACCTGCAACCGACTACATAACGGATGCTCGAGTCCTTCTATCGGGCTTGGGCGCAGACGAGCTCTTTGGCGGCTATACCCGACACGCCACAGCATTTTCTAGGCGTGGACTCGAAGGGTTAGTCGAAGAGCTGGACCTAGATGTGGGAAGACTGGGAAAGCGAAATCTCGGTAGAGATGACCGGGCCATCACGAACTGGGGTCGAGAAGCCCGGTTTCCGTATCTCGATGAAGATCTCGTGAGATGGTCACTGGCATGTCCTGTGTGGGATAAATGTGGTTTCGGCGGCTCAGATGAGGCACTGGATGCTGACGAACCATCACTGGAGCCAGGGAAGAAAGTACTTCGCCTCCTTGCGTGGAAATTGGGAATGCACGCTGTGTCTCAAGAGAAGAAACGCGCGGTAAGTCGACCCGTTGCTTGTTGACCCTTCGACATTAAACTAACTAGAACAAAGATTCAATTCGGAGCACGGACTGCGAAGATGGAGACCGGACGCAGTAAAGGAACAACGTTGCTCTCATGAGATATGGCAGGAACCCAAGATCCGGCGATGATGATACTTCAGATACTACTGAATTGATACTGCAACCCGGTGGCCACTTCGTATACTCCTCGTGTGTTTCTGTATAACAGTAACCAGAGAGTTCGAAAATAGCAAACGGCGTTATGCAATCAATGATGAAGTGGTTAAAGGCAAGTCTGAGCTGTAGTTTATGAGGGCCCAGGATTCAGTTATGACGGCGGTGATGAGAGATGAATGGCGGCCTTGGTCCTAAGGACTGACTGCCATTTCAATTCCTACCATTTGTTCAGCTCGCGAAGAGCCGTGATTCGGAACACCTGAAATTAAATTATCCGCAAAGGACTACACATCTGTTCCTGGATCTCCATTTATAGCCGAGGGCCAACTGTCCATCAAGGGCCTTGCTCCAGCATACCTGGAATTTTCCGCTGAGGAAACTTCCTTGCATGCGCATTGGTTCCTAGATTTTCATCTATCCCCGAAGATCATGTATGGTAAATAGTATCTTTGCACTATTCTATGACATGAGCCTCCGCCATGAGATGTCGGTTTTAAGCCACGTGACAATATTTCGCCACAGTTCTCCGCACTTTTAAATTCCACCAGACATAACGCGCTTATTTGAATTGCGGTGCTGTACAATTACAGTAAGTTGCTCGTATACAACGAGTTTAGTCGCAGTCCACCTACATATGGCATGTACTGTATCGATATTGATCATGTGATCTTGGCCAACGCCTTTGGGGTCGTCTCCACACTGGCCAATACAGACAAAACAACTAACCCGCCCCCGCGTCGATATGTCCAACGAAAGGGGCTGCCAAAGGGGCACTACTGCCAGATTCCGACATTTAATCTTTGACCCCACACGATATCTCTCTCCAAGTGGAGATGAGACATTGAAGCCTTGTCACCGCGTGGTCAAATATTTTAGCGCGGCCGGCGGATGGAGAAACTCTGATTAGTGGAATTTATGTGAGAACCTATCCGGCCCTCCACAAACGGGATATAACAACTCCAATTTCTGGGGTAGCAAGGAATAGAGTCCTTCTGGAGAGCATGTTTGGTCGCGGACTAACGCGTCTCCCACATTTTGAAGCAACTTCCATGCATCTCATCGCAGAAGTTGCGCTCTCCGCATTCCTCAGAATGCCCACTATTGAGAGCGGCTTGCTTATCTCCCACTTAGTGTCGGGATGATGGCCCCTCAAGCTCCGGGATCCCTGTCGAATGCCAACCACATGTCGGACGGACAACGGAGGCAGGGAGTTGGAGAAGGTCTGTGTCTGTGAGGGGTGCGGAGAGTCTTCTCCAGCTTTACTTTGTGGCGTATTGCGTCTAGGCGTGTATGGTACGTGCATGTGAGGTACCTCTGCATTTTCTATCATGGGTGGGCGACGGGCAATGGCTTATCATATATATTGGGCCTGCTCCCGAGCACTTGCACTTTTCCCTCCTGTTTCCCTCCTATTCACCATCGGGCAAAGGACTTCCAGCACTGTATACCTTTGTAGGACAGTAAGCCTCCGTTAACTCGCCACAATGGCGATCGTTCACAGCACCCGCGTGTACAATTGGTAAGGAGAACTTTGCCTCAATAGCATTTCTATATACTGATGCCGCCAACAGGTATATCTCCATGGTAGCTGCCAGTTGTATGGTGCTATACGGATATGATGCTTCCGTCTACAACTCTGTGCAAGGTTCATCCAACTGGGTCAATTACTTCAACAAGCCGGTAAGTTTGACGCCAGACAAAGCTTCTTGTTTATACTAATAGCGAGACAGGCTGCAAATGTCATCGGAGCTGTCAATACCGCTTACACTGTCGGTGCGATTGTTGCAGGCTTTTTCCTTGGTGGCCCTATTGTGAGTAGTGCCGGTGCTTCAGCGTGTGATCTAAATCTAACTCCCCCACTAGGCGGACCGCTTCGGACGACGATGGGGAATGGGAATTGGGTGCTTCTTAACAATTATCGCGACATTTATCCAAACGTTCGCACCAAGACACAACATCGGAACATTCATTGCTGGCCGAGCAATCATTGGTATCGGCCAGGGTATTGCCTTAAGTATGCCGTTGCCACTCTAGTTATTGGAACGTAGCTAACAGTCATGTAGCCTCTGGCCCGATTTACATCGGTGAACTCGCCCCACCAGAGATCAGAGGCAAGGTCATGTCCTTTTGGCAACTGTTCTACAGCGTCGGATCATTTTTGGCATACTGGATCAACTATGCCTGCCAACTCAACGTAGAGAAGCTTGGTGAATGGGACTGGAAGATTGTCGTCATTTTCCAGATCATGGTGCCTATTTATATCATCATCCTTCTTCCGTTTATCCCCGAGACCCCACGTTGGTACCTCCAGCACGGTGACCGAGTCGACGATGCACGTGCGACACTTCGCCGTGTCCGCGAGACGGAACAAGAAGTTGAGGATGAAATCCTGATGATTCGTGAGGCTCTCGAGTTTGAGAAGGAAGCCATCTCTAGCAGTTACTCAGCTTTATGGAAAGATCGTTCAGTGAGGAAGCGTCTCATTTTGGCATTCATCCTCAATGCAGGACAGCAGGTTACTGGCCAAGGAACCCTCAACACCTACAGTACTATCATTTACAAGGGCGTCTTCAAGTCTCAGTCGCAGATTTCGCTCATCAACGCCCTCAACGCCACGTTTGGAATCATCTTCACCCTAAATGCTACTTGGACTGTTGACCGTTTCGGTCGCAAGTTTTTGTTCATCGTCGGTGCTATCGGAATGGGTGTTTGCATGTTAGCTGTGGCGTTGGTGGGGACAAAGACCGAGACGATCTATTATATGGCCAAGGGCGTAAGCAAACCGACAAAGACAGAACCAGTTGGCATCGCCATAACTTTCCTACTGTTCCTGTTCATTTTCTTCTATAAGCCTTCTTGGGGCGCCACAACCTGGATTTGGACTGCTGAGGTTTTCTCGATGAATGTTCGCGCTCAAGCCGTCGGCATGGCATCTCAGACACAGAACGTCGCAAACTCGATCTTCCAACAGTTCTTCCCAATCTTCCTCGAAAACTGCGGCTTCTCGACCTTCTACTTCTTCTTCGCGATCAATGTCGTCCTGGCTGTGTTTGTTCACTTCATGATCCCCGAGACACGGAGGGTCACCCTGGAAGAGATGGACGTCCTGTTTGGTGGAGCGGACCACGTCGAGAAGGGAGCCGACCTGCTTCATGTTGAGGACTCTCATCATGCGGCTGCCGGAGCTAATGCTCAGGAAAACAAGGGCAGCAGCATTGAGGCTAACGAAGTCGAGGTCAGCCCAGCCGTGCCAACGAAGACGGTATGATTGAGTTGAAGTCGTAATGCTATTAGCAGTTTTGCTGTATTTAATGTTGGTCTCACCAATAATAGTGTGAATACCCCTCTGGTACATTATTGTAATGCTCAGGCCCTCGCATGTGATAAATTTGTGGCTGCCTCAAAGTAAATGCCAAGACGGTTCATCAGGCTGAAGTGCAGCCTTGTTAGCCTCAATCGGGCCTGCTCTTTGACACATCCGATTATCTCGGGGAAGACAAACCTTTACTTAGCTAAGACGCTGGAACCTAAACTAAGCATTTTTGAATATAAAAGCTCCGACGACTTGGATATGAGTTTGCAAGTTCTGAATCTTTATTGGTATTGTTTGGGATGTGAAGTACGATCCTCCGGATGAGAATATGGTTCTAGAGCAGACCATGGATAAAGCCTCATATTTTAAAGCACTGTCCTCACTTGATGAGGACTCAGACGATGACGATAACCTCGCATGCCCAGGCCGAGATGGACCTACTTTACTCTCACCGCGCGACGTGTCATCTCCACATAAGAATCACGGTTCGCCTCATCCAGAGCCAAACACAACTCCCCAGCTAGAACGAAGTCTATCAGCGCCAACTCTGAACTCACCGTCCCCAGTCAACCTCATCAAAGAAACCCCGTTAGTATCAGTCAAGAACCGGTTGAAACAGGGCCGAACTGGCACCCCGTTGTCAAACGAAGTCTCTTTCGTTGCAGAAACGCCTACGTCTCCAATTCAAGCCGCTGGCGCTCGGCCTCTGAGGAAAACCTCGGCCCCAACTCCGACTACCCTAAACCGAAGTGCTCAATTCCAGTCCTTTTCATCGACAGCCCTTGGAAAGCGAAAGCGGAAAGAACCGAGCATAAAGCTTGTTCCGGAACAACACCGCATCTTCAAGGAATTGGTATTCTTTTACGTCCCACCTGATGACATCGCCCCAGTGCGCAGGGCGCGGATAGTTAAGGCCAGAGAGTATGGAGCTACCTGGGCTACGGAATGGACAGAGGCTGTAACGCATATCATCGCCGACAAGCACCTTTCATATGCCGATATCACCTCGTTCCTCAAAATTTATTCCATTCCGGATCAGATCATACTCGTCAATGAATTATATCCGCTGGACTGCATTAAATTCAAGGCTATTTTAAGCCCGAATCAAAAACAGTATTTGCTGAAGGGATACGAGCCAACAGCAGCTGGTTCAGGGACCGGGGCTCCCGCGCAGGCACCATCGTCACCAGAACCTCATCAGTCTTTGGAACTCAAAACTGCGAGACCGAAGACAGGAAGATGGACCTTTGTACCACCGAAAGCTACACCGCCAAGAAGCCAGAGTGCAGGAGATAGACAGTCTGTGCCACCTGCAGCTGTGAAAACGGATGATGTGGCTAGAAACCCAGAGCATGCGGAGGCAGCTGTGTATGGAACAATTGGCGACGAAGATATAACGGAACCTCTAAGTGCAGGGCATGTCGTCGAGTCTCCAAAGAATGTCGAAGAGAGCAGTAGAGCAGATGATGACCTTGACGAAATTATCAAAGGCGCTCTCAAAGTGCAGCATCTCCCCTTGGATGACGACGAGGAAGACCCATCCCCAACTGGTTCACCCCACCACGGAGGCAACAGCTCTGATGATAGCGGCTCTACAAAAACCAAACAAAAGCATATGATTCGAAGGACCACCTTCAACCAAGAAAGCTTTAGCTGCATGAAAGGTGGTACTTCAGATGCAAGTAGTTCAAATCCCAACGCGAGGACCATATCCATTCTCCAAGAAATGGCCGCCTACTATACACGGATGGATGATACGTGGCGCCCAATAGGGTATAGAAAGGCTATAACAACTCTCAAGAAGCAAAATAAACTTATCTCGACTGCTGAAGAGGCTGTTAAGTTGCCAGCAATAGGGCAGCGGATAGCCGATAAGATCGAGGAGATCGCCCACACGGACAAGCTTCGACGCCTCGACAGCACCAAGTCTGATCGAAATGACATGATACTGCAGCTATTCCTCGGAATATATGGCGTTGGAATCGCACAAGCAACGACATGGCAACAACAGGGCTATAGCACCCTTGATGATCTCTTGGCCCACGCTAGCTTGAATGATAATCAGCGGCTAGGCATTGATCATTATGAGGATTTCCAGACTCGAATACCGCGAGCAGAGGTCAGCGCACTGGCCAAGATCATTGCAGATACTGCGAAAGGCATTGATACCGGCATTGAAGCTATTATCGCAGGCAGTTATCGCCGTGGCGCAAAGAGCTGTGGAGACATTGACGTCCTCCTGACGAAGCCTGGAACCTCTGCCTGTTCCCAACTGACGCCTCTTCTGTACAAGCTCGTGTCGCAACTGCGGTCCTCGGGCATGCTTGTGGCACCTCTATCCGTCGGGCGGACAGAATCTAGCTCGAAGTGGCACGGCTGCTGCATCCTACCTGGGCAGGAACCGCCGATTTGGCGGCGGATTGATTTCCATCTTGCACCGGCGTCGGAGCTTGGAGCTGCGCTGTTGTACTTCACTGGGAACGATATTTTCAACAGGAGTATTCGGCTTTTGGCTTCGAAGCGTGGCATGAGACTTAACCAGAGGGGCCTGTATAAAAGTGTGATGAGGGGACCTGGGAGAGCGAAGCTTAATGAAGGAGAACTGGTTGAGGGGGCGAACGAGAAGAAGATATTCGCGGAGCTGGGAGTGCCATGGAGACCCCCGGAGGAACGGGTTTGCTGAGGAGTTGAATAATTAAGTCAGGATGGGCCTCTAGTCTAATAATGCTCTCTCCGGAGGCAACTGTAACTTATAATAGCTCAAGCCTTAGTCACAGGCTCTCTAATCATAACCCAATTAATCCACCTCTTCTCATCCTCCGGCGTGTCCTTATCCACACTGACAATCTCCGCCCCATCGACCACCACCCACCCCAACTTCTTATACAACGGCAACCCTGCTGGCGTTGCCTCAATATACGCCTTCCTCCCCTCGCGATCGGCCATATCCAACCCATGCCTCAACAACATCGTGGCGCACCCGTTCCCCTGAAACTCCGGATCCGTCGCTAATAGCCCCATCAAATACATGTTCTCCTCATCCACCCACTTCTTCTGCATCCGATCCAGCCCCCCAAACATCTCCAAACACGCGGCTACATTTGCGCCCTTGGGCAGCGAATCCGCGTCCATGTTGCCCCCCACCTCGACCTCCTCGACCGCCCCCTCCTCCTTGGCAGGGACAGCGTGCGGGAACTCCCAGCGCGCGAAACTTGCCATACGACCAGTCGCTGTCTCGATAACTTTGAAGTGCCGTTCACCTGGGCCGGGCTCGTTGAGGCGCTTCCCGAAGCGGTTCGTTAGCCAGGAGGCTTGGGAGTCCCAGGAACAGGTCCCGTTAGGGAAACACGCCATGTGGTTGGGTTCGGTGGTGAAAGCCGAGAGGTAGACATGGATGAGGGAGGCGACGTCGGCGGGGGTGCATTCTTCAATGTGAAAGGCGGTGGTGGGGGTAGTGGACGACATGGTGCGGGGTTGTGGCGGGGTCGTCGAAGTTCCGTGAGGGATTGGTTTGGATGGGGTGGTAATTGGGGGTTGGTTGAGGGGAATTTGGGATGTGTTATGGCGATCTATTTATCATTCTTGGGAATGGGGAGTTGGATTGGGGTTTGTCAGGTCTAATCCGATGTAAAGCGGAGTTTGGCAGCAAGCGCCGCCCAAAAGCTTCGCCGAGTGACGGCCGCCGAGCGGCGAGCGAAACGGGAATGTGGGGAAGAAGCTTGAAGCGCCTTTTCCGCATGCCGCGGCGCAAAGGGCCGTGCATATGTGGGATTTGATACCGGCAGTTGAGGCTGAATGGATTTTTTACAGTCTAGTTCAAATACTAGCTAACCAGCTTGTCGAAAAGTTGTAACATGGGAATTGACGGTTTGAGTGATCAAAAACCTCACATATTAATAGAGTCACCGAAAGCGGCGATGGGGTCTTCGGCGACTATAATGATGTACAGGGTCCATCTCAGACTCTGGGGGCATCGCGGGTCTTGTCACGGCTTGTACCAAAGTACTTTTCACGTTCCGACGCGTAACCGCATAACCGCGTAACCGTGCGGTCGGGAAATTATTCAGATCAGCTAGGAATATCTTAATCTCAATTTCAATCTCAGTGGTACGGCAGTGCAGAAGATTAAAGTACACATACGGGTGGAGTATACGCTTGAAGATTTATATTGCATCGCCTCCATAGGAAATTATTCCAAGACAATTATACAGTTATACATTATACAGCTGATAAAGAACCACTGAGTAAGTTTTATGCGACGAATGATGTGCATGTGCTTTCCCCTTCATTCCCTACGTGCATGAAGGGGAAAATTAAACTGCAGGTACGTTAGTGGTATTCCGTCAAATTGGGATTGAAAGTCCTGCCAAGGGGCCTCACACAAGGATTGTCAGCGAATGAGAGTGCACTCGATTGCCGGCCTCCACTGAAAATGCCATTCATCCCTTTCAACGGCCGCTAATTCCTCCCATTGTCGTTCTCGCCATCACCGTCGCCGCCATCTACCCCCTTCACACGATCACGCGTTCACACCGGCAGACAAGCTTCACATGGCGCTCTAGATTTACAACTATCTCCTTCGACGCGCTCGACCGATGACCATGCGATTGAGCTAGACGAACAACCCCGACAACGACTGACCCCTCGACACCGACGTTGCGATCAATTGCGGGTGGACAATTTGCTCTCGGACAAATTGGTCTTCAACCCCCCGCCAGTTCCCCATACCGCCATCCCCTACCGCGCCACAAGAACCGCCTCTCGAAGCGGGTGATATACAGCGTGCTTAGCGGGCCGTCGCATACGGCAACTCACATAGAAGTGTTCCCTCCCTTCCGTCTTGTGTCTCACTCAACGGCAAGATGCATCAAGGGGCACCGACAACGACAATGGCCTACCCCTCCCTACCCGCCTCGCCGACCCTCACGAACCCGGACATGATCCTGCCCTATGGCGACTACGACTCCACGCCTTCTCCGCCGCGTTCGGCTGCTTGGAATGGCCGACCACAAGACATGGACTTTGCGAAGTCCCTGGCATATGGAGACAACAGCCATGTCGCTGTGCCCATGACGCCCATTACACCAATAATCTACGGGAATGGCACAATGTTATCTGACATTGGCGAGGTGACGGAGGCAGAGAGCACACCTGGGGTAGGCGTGCGACGCATGCGGGACCGGATCGCAAAGGGGGATGATTCACCTGTAAAATCATCGCCGACAATAGGCTACCAAAGTACGGTGAAGCGCTCGAAAGTGCCGGCTCACCAGCGAAGCGCCAGTATGGAGAGCACGAGTACCATAACGACGGAGTCTCAGGCGGCTGAGCCGTTTGAGGATTTCGACGACACCGTGAGCGTAGATGAGAGCGCCTTCCAGGGTGATGATGAGGAGAGCGTTGTGGGCGAAAATTATGGACAGGCAATGGTTGCTCAGGTTAAAACTATGTACAGAAAGGAGGGCAGGACTGTAGATGCAAGGAGAGAGAAGGAGGACGAGGAAATCAGCAGTGCGGCGCTGAGCAAGAGGGCAGAAATGATCTTGTCAAACGCGAAAAAGCGGTTGGATGTGAGTAGTGACAGAATTATGTTGGAATGTGCACTGACTGAGTTATTCTAGAACATGGAGGGGAACCTAAGCCGTGCACGGAGCTCCCTTTATATCAGCCCCTCGTCCTCGATGTCGTCAATACACAGCAGCAGCCCGCTATCAAGATCGACACCCTCCCCTCCGGAGCCGCGCATTATCTCTCAAATGGGCTTACCTCCCGCCAGGCACCGACAACTGAGCCACTCAAACCTGGGTCCCAACAGCCCGAATCACGCGAGAGTCGGCAGCGAGAACTCACTTCCTCTATCACCTCCTAATAATAATCACAATGCGACAAGGCCGACCCTCGTCTCAAGACAATCTCTGCCACTAATCGCGTCACCTCAACTGGAAGGATCGCAACGGCGAGAGTCATACAGATCTCAAGATGCTCCTCAAGAGAGCCGTCGGTCGTCTTCAAACGAGCACTCGGATCCCGCGTCTGGAATAGTGATCATGGAGACGGCGAGTGATGGCGATCAAATGTCGCCTATGGAGGCTGACAGATATGTCCGATCGAGCACTGCCGAGCCCCATTCTTGGCATGAGATTGATCCACGAACCCTGACACGCTCAGCCTCGTCAATGCAGATGCGAGACCTGTCAGTCAAAATGAAGGATCTCAAAGGCAAGATTTCGACACTGAGGGACCGAGCAAAGGAAGATAATATGAAGAGACGGAGCGTGCAGAGCCTCCGTACCCCTAGCCCCTTCACAGCTGCCGAGCAGTGGTACACGACGTCAAATGACTATAAGGGTGGTCATCTGAGTGCTGATGCTGTCGTGATGCGCGCCGCACCCTGGGATGGGACACCTATCGAGCAAGAGGTCCAGCAGAAGCAGGTTCATAATACTCTTGATCACGTAGTTGAGGATGCGGAAGAGGATCCGGCGGATTACCAGGAGTCGGAGACGACGAGTATCTACCAAGACTTTGAAGAGGCTCAGGAACACCAAGAGGAATATGGAAATGTTGTTGGCTCGTTCGAGGAGGAGCAGGGCGATGAGGAGGCTTACGAAGAGCCTGCCGAATTGGAAGATGACCTCGAGGAAAACGACCCTCAAGAAGACGACCTTGAGGAAGGTGAAGATGGGCCTCGTGGGCGTACCGAGGAGAGGGAGACGTATGGAGAACAACTCGTCGACGATGAAAACCAAGACGAGTATGTTGAGGGAGAGGAATATGACGATGCCGATAGCGATAGTGCTTCTCTATACCACGATACCTCTCAAGTTCCACTCTCCCACGAAGACCGCGAAGACGCCTTCGACTACGAGCACTTCTTCCTCCACAGCGCCATGGGTTCCATGTCGCAACAGAAGTACGGGAGACGAGGCAGCACCGACAGCTATGACTCCGAGGGCTCCGTTGAAACCACACGAGGCCTAGACCCCCCCAACCCCCCCACTGGGACTTACAAAGACGAGCTGAAACCCGCGGTTGTCGGACACAAGAGACACAAGAGCATCGATACCGTGAGCACCATGGCCACATTTGCGACGGCAAGATCGAGGCACACAGAGGCAGATCTACAAACTGAGTACCAGAATTTTGCGGTCCAAGAATTGCGTCGATCCCAGCAAATCGAGGGTGGAGACACGTCGAAGGCCTTGCCCATCACCCCCGACGAATCGGCAGTCCGTGGCCACGAATCCCGCCCTAGCTCTGTTATCAGAGGCGGCGTCGTCCAGCCCGTCGCCAAGCACCGTCCCTCTATCTCCTCGTTCACCTCCTCGTCGTCGGGCACGCGGTCGTTCCCTCTAGTCAACAAACCGAAGAACGCGAGTGGCACTACCACGCCCGCAGGGTCGAACTATCCCTCCCCCCCTGCCTCAAACCCAGGCGAGCTCCTTGGAATGGCGCTCACAACGGGGATGAACGGAGGCGATGAGAGAGTGGCGCAGCCGTCACCGGTGTCGATGTTGCATCGCGACGACCAGATATTGGTTGATAGACTGGTTGCTAATGTAGGCAAGTGTGTGATGGGGCTGCAGGAGACGAGGCGAACGAGCGCAGAGAACAGGGTGTGGAGAAAGAGGCTGGAGATTGCGTATCGGATCCTGGATGGGGATGAGAGTTTGCTGAAGTGAGGGGAAGCTAATCTAATGACCGGATGCGGGCAGCAACAGGACCCCCGCAAGATTAATGTTGTGGATGGGGAAGGGGAGTAATATATCATGACGCTGGATCGTTGCTGGCGGCGACTTGTTTAATAGGGGGCGAACCGGCGATCTACTGTTGTAATTATAGACAGACACATTATAAGATGGGGATGAGGGGGAGTGGTTACAGCGAGGTGTATGGGCTTGCTTGCATATACCCGGCTGTACTTTATGAACATACTTCGGCTAGGAGATTACTAGATCTAGGAATATAAATCTTTGCTTTACATCTACTCTGGTTTGCACGATGGTACGTGGGAATGATGTTTATATGCAGGTTTTAGCAGTGCTCTACAGAACATGTCGGCGATTTTCCGCTCCATAATGTATGATAGATTAGCGTTACCGTAAGTGGAAAATGGAGACCAAGTCGTCAAATAAAAGCTATCATTGGTTACACTTCTACAACTTGAAATCGGCATTGGTTTTTTCCCACCCAGCCCTCTCAGCCTCTGGCATAGCCGCTACTTTCTCCACAAGCTGCAGCTTTAACTGCCTCGAGCGATCGGTACAGAGTTCATAAATCGTACTCAGGTTAAAAGTGAGCGCATGGAAGCTCTTTCCCTTGCCCAACAAGTCCTCAAGCATATCCTTTGCCTATAAGTTGTCAGTAAATCCAACGCGCTACCAGTCGAACGAAATGAGTCGACAACATACCTCATCAATCTGCCCCGAATAAAGCATGCACACTGCCAGGTTTTGAGCATACATCTCATTCCCCCCATCCCTCTCAGCAAGCTGCTCCCAAATGGTCGCCGCATCCTCATACTTCCCATCCGCCATCTCCCCCAGCGCAAGCACCACCCCATCCGCCTCTTCTCTCCCCCCTACACAACCCCTTGCAGCCTCCACATCTCCTAACCGTAACCACAACAACGCCCTCCTCGCCCCAACCATCCTATCACCCCCCTCTCCCAACGTCTTCAAATGCATGGCCGCCCCTTCCAAATCCTCCATCTCCACTAGCGCACCCGCAACCCTTACTCCGAGATCAACAAGGCGCTCTTCCCACATCTGCCGCTCCACCAGCGTTGAGTCCCCGCTCTTCGGGTCCTCAGCGACAGCCTTCCGCAGCGCAGTCAGTGCCCGCCGCGCATCTCGCGCCAGCTCAAAGTACCCGACTACTCCTCGGCGAGGGTCGTTGAAACCGATACCCTGGAGGCGCACGGCAAGGACACGAAGTTCCCAAGGGACGAGGTGTGCGGAGGTTAGCGGGTCGAGGTACAGCGCCGAGTTTAGATCTTCGAGGGCTTTGACTTCCTGCGCAGCGAGGGCTGTGGCGTTACAGAGAGTCAGGGACGCGAGACGGACGTAGAGGAGGGCAAAGATGGTGGGGTGATCGGTGGGTGGTGTGGCAGTCGTGAGGAGCTGTGCGGCGAGAACGGCGGCGGCGCGGAATCGAGAGGTGGAGAGGAGGGTAGGGAGGTCGGTGGGAGGGGGAGAGGAGGGGCGTAGGGG